>PVJC01030033.1:0-21486 GCA_004026665.1 Murina feae | reverse complement strand
TGCCTGGCTCTGCCCCCTGGGGGCCTCCACCAGGTGTACAGGAGAGCAGGTCCTCCACGGGGCTTGCAGGAGCAGCCGTCCTGAGTCTGCTGCCTGGCTCTGCCCTGGGGGCCTCCTCGGGGGCTTGCGGGAGCATTGGCTGCACAGTGCAGAGAATCCGAAGTTAGTCTGCTGCCCGGCTCTGCCCCGGGTGTGTTCACTCAGCAGCAGGGCCCCACCGAGGGATCCTGCACCAGCGTCCGCCCCTGGCTCGCCACCCAGCTCTGCGCCAGGTGTGTCCCCTCAGCAGTGGGGGCCCACTAGGCGTGTGTGATCGTGGGTCCTTCCGTGGGAAACGTACAGGCCTGCACTCACCAGCCCTCCCACCCCCCCAGTGCACGAACCCTGAAGGGGCTGTGGGCAGCCTGAAAATGGTCCTTAGCCCCTCACCCAGGCTGGCCAGGCATGCCAGTAGGTGGACATCCCCTCTGAGGTGTCCCAGACTGCAAGAGGGCATAGGCTGGGCTGAGGAACCCCCACCCCCCCGAGTGCACAAATTTTTGTGCACCAGGCCCCTAGTGTTACATATAAAAATGCAGCTATAATGCTTTTCCCAAACTAGTCATGGACACACTGACCTCTCCATGGACCCAGCACAATAAGGTATAATCCTCTGCTCTTCACTCTTTAGACCCTGTCTCTCATCTACTCAGCCCTCTTGCTCTTCTCTAGCCACACTGGCCCTGTTGCTCTTTCTTCAGCACTTCAGGCACATTTTTGCCCTGGGACTTTTGAGCCTGCTGCTGTCTCTGTCTGGACTCTTCTTGCCAATATCTATATGGCTCATTTACTTACTTCTTTCAGAACTTTTCTCAAATACCACATGCATCCTTTGAATATTTCTCACAGGCCCTGTGCTCCCCATCCTCCTGCCCTGCTTTATTTTTTGTATTTGCCAGATCACCTGTCCTATATTTTTAACCATTGCCTCTTTTCTCTGTGACCCCAACTATAACACAAGATCCATGTAGGTGGAGATTTATTGGTTTTGTTCTCTGCTGTATCCCCAGTGCTTACAACAGCACTGGGTGCAGACAGGACAGGCACTCCAAAATATTAATTTATCAGCTGAACAGACTAAAATGAATATTGGCCCAAACAAAACTAATCAGAGTGGTAAGTTTGTCATTTAAATGCCTACCTAAGTTTGGTATACTGAGTCTCATTTTCTCATTAGTCCCCACTCCTATATTGGAAATGTACTCCTAAATGCAAATAAAATCTCCTTTAGGAATCCAGTGAATCGGGCGGGGGGTGGTGGTGGGGAACAGCTACTTAAAGGTAATGTGATTATTGAGAGAATACATGAGTAGCAGGAGTAGTGAAGTAGGCCAATCCTGGGTGGAACCTCACCTTTCTGCACCTCACTGCCTCATATATAAGAGGGGAGAGAATATCTCTAATGATTTCAAAGGGTTGCATTGAGCTTTAAATGAGATAATTCATGAACAGTGCAAAATCAGACCCAAGAAATAAATGCCAGTTGCTGACTGCACCTGTATAAGTCAAAGAAGAAGAAAGCAACAGATTCCAGGAAGCTTTTTGCTCTTCAGGAAATCTTCAAGGTCCCGGGGAAAGGCACAGTTTTGCCAAAGGGGCCACACTGTGCTGGAGCCACCCTCCCAGCCCCTGGCCCATGTGCTCCCATAGCCTTGTCTACCAGGATAACTTGTGCTCAGAGCCAGCCAGCTCTGACCGCACTCGGACACCTCTGGCTTTGAGAAAAGGCCCTGTAAATCAGAATTAATGGGACAGGATAGAGAGACTCAGGCCAGATTCAAGAGGCAGCAGGAAATGAATACATTTGTTGGAACATATGGCAAAGGGGACTTGAAATGTCTGAAGAGTGAGTCATCAGGTACATGGAGCTAGTCAGCAGTCCCTGGCTCATGGGCTGATGGGGACTATTGGGAGATCAAGCTATGAATAGTATGGTATACATTCCAGCCAACAGAAACTATTTTCAGATTAGCTTCTGTTTCATATTATCCATTGCCTGCGTCCCCTTTATTAATGCAGATGATTGAACATTGACTATACTACATTATGTATTATTTTATTTCATCATTCACCAGGCTTATTAATCACGAACTACACACACAGTACAGTGGGGCCATGCATCTGAAAATAGTACAGAATTTTAAGGATCACAAAAATAATCTCATGTTATCCTCAGAACATGAGGGAGGTAGCAGCAAACTTATTTTAATGATTAACTTGTTTAATGATTAATTTATTGATTGATTAAGCCATGCAAATAATCCTTTCTGAGAAACCACCATGTGCCAGGCACTGTGCTAGATGCTGGGAGTGGATAATACAACAAAAGCCTTCCACCATTGAACTTACAGTCTGTAAGGGAGATGGGACATAAGTAAGCAAGCACATAGCATACACTCTAATGACAGGAATTGGTGGCCCTATGAAGAGTAGCTAAGTTGAACTGGGGATGGTGGAAACGAAGTGTTGATAAGGTAGGAGGTGGTTTTGAGCAAAGAGGCCTAAATGGAGTGGGACAATCAATGGGCACTTATTTGGGGGAGGATAGTGTTGATGCATTCCTCCCTGAAGACTGCACCATAGAAAAATGAAGTGATTTTTCAAGGATCTCACAACCAGATGGGTACTGCTCTGGCCTAAACACTGTAGCCTGTACCACCTGAGGAAGCCTTCGGTCCAGGGACAGAGCCCTGAGCTGCTGGTACTCTTGAAGTGAAGGAGCAGAATCCTTCCGAAGTGCATGTGTTCATCCCCCTTAGGCAGGTACACGCGCTGACCACTGCCCAACGCAGGGCAAGGAGGAATACAGAAACCATGGGTGAAGACCCTCCTCCTTTACAGTTCTTTTCTTAAGAAGAGGGGTTTATTTCTGCTCCGTTATTCAGGAGATTAGCATATGGAAGTGTTTGTGGGATGAGCTAAAACTCAGTGAAAGAAAACGTTTGTCATCTGAAAATTCTCCTTTATGTAAAAGCAATAAGAGTTTTCAGCCACATGTCCTCAGGAACAGAACTGGAAACTCGTTTCTTGCAGGAATTTGCTCCTGTTCTGTCTTGCAAGTAGGTGAGCTGAAATTCGCAAAGAAAATAGACCTCCTGCGGCCTACTCCCAGCACCCAGCTAAAGGGGCTCCCCTGAGAGTTCAAAAGAAGAAGGGCAGAGAGAGATAAGGATGGAGGAAAGGACCAAAAGCATTTTTCTTTTTATTTGTGCTTTTGAGAAGGTTGATACCTAGAACCTAGATGGTATCCCTTTGCCCCTTAAGTAATTATTGTTGTTCCTGGTCTTTTTGTACAGGGCATATATTGTTTTCATTGTTGAGATCTGATTATATTTATTACCGAGTTTCTTGTGCTTTAATTAGCAATACTATATTACATATCTATTTATATCATTAAAAATTCTTCATAAATATCATAAGAAGTTATTTTTAAAATTTACCCCTGTATTTTGAAAATATTACATGCTTATTGTGGAATTTGGTAGTACACAGAAAATTTATCTAGTATGCGAAAGGACACTATCAACAGAGTGAAAAGGCAACCCTCAGGATGGAAGAAAATTTGATACCCAGAAAAAATTTGATATTTATGCAACAACCACAAAAAAAAACAACAACACCAACCCACTATAAAAAATGGGCAAAGGTCCTGAATAGGCATTTCTCCAAAGTAGGCATACAGCTGTCCAACAAATACATGAAAAGATGCTCAACATCACTAATTATCATGATATGTCATATGCCATTGAAGTGGCTCCAGCTCCGGGCAAGCCTATGAGTGAGTGAGGTCCACAGTGTGCCTACTCAGCTCCTGTAGACTCATGTCTTTGGCTTCCTTTAGGGAGTCAATCCATCTCAAATTTGGTGTTAATTTTTTCCTTCTGCCTTTGATTTTTCACAACATTATTGTCTTTTGAGAGGATTCCTGCCTTCTCATGACTGGCCTTAATGAGGACAGCTCCTGTTGTGTCATTTTTGCCTTCAGTGATGTTTCAGGCTTACTTTGCTCTAGGATCCACTTGTTCATCTTTCTGGTGGCCCAGGGTATCTGTAGAGCTCTCCTCCAACACCATATTTCAAATGAATAATTTTTCCTATCAGCCTTTTTCACTGTCCCACCTTTATATCAATATATAGTAATTAGGAATATGAGTGTGTAGATGATCTTAGCCTTGGAATCCAATGACACTACTAGAAAAATGCAAACCCAAAGTACAATGAGATACTACTTCACAGCCATTAGGATGGTTATTATTAAAAAAAGAGAAAATAGTAAGTATAAGAGAAGATGTGGAGAAATTGTAACCCTTGTTCATTGCTAGTAGGAATGTAAAATTGCAGCTGCTGTGGAAAATGATGATTTCTAAAAAAATTAAACTTAGAACTACCATATGATGCAGCCATTCCACCTTTGTGTATATACTCAAATCAACTGAAAGCAGGGACTTAATATATGCACACTCATGTTCATAGCAGCATTATAAGAGCCCAAAGGTGGAAAGAACCCAAATACCCACCAATAGATGAATGGATAAACAAAGTGTGGAATGCATATGGTGGGATATTATTCAGCTGTAAAAACAGAATAAAATTTTGCTCTTAAAGGAAAATTCATTCTGGCACTTGTTAAAATGGTAAGGAGGACTTTTTATTTTTATTTTTATTTTTTTTAAATATCTTATTGATTTTCCACAGAGAGGAAGGAAGAGGGATAGAGAGCCAGAAACATCGATGAGAGAGAAACATTGATCAGTCGTTCCCCGCACACCCCCCACTGGGGATGCGCCCACAGCCAAGGCACATGCTCCCGACCAGAATGGAACCTGGGACTCTTCAGTCCGCAGGCCGACGCTCCATCCACCAAGCCAAACCGGTCAGGGCGATAAGGAGGACTTTTTAAAAAATATATATTTTGTTGATTTTTTACAGAGAGGAAGGGAAAGGAATAGAGAGTTAGAAACATTGATCAGCTGCCTCCTGCACACTCCCCACAACCAAGGTACATACCCTTGACCAGAATTGAACCTGGGACCTTTGAGTCTTCAGACTGATGCTCTATGCACTGAGCCAAACCGGTTAGGGTGGTAAGGAGGACTTTTTAAGGACTGTTGCAATTGGTGTCAGTACTGGCAATAGTGGAGAGAAAATCAAATACAATAAAGACAGCTTGAGATTTACAGCTACAAACAGAATGCAGGGGTCAATGGATGGAAAAGTACTAAGAGGAGTCATCATAGATAGGGGGGCTCTAGCTAAACAGACTTACCAGGATTCTTGCTAGTCACAAGCCAGGGTGACTCGGTACTAATGGTGGGGATACTCACTAAATTGATGTGGTAGGATTCTATCTAACTCTGGGCGATACAAGCCCAGCAGGAGTGGGGACCAAAGTTTGGACCTAATTGAGAAGAGGGGTCGGAAAATTCTGACCACAGTGTAGTCATGGGGAGTCTTTACAATGATGTGTGCTACAACATGAGTTAACTGTGAAGACATTACATTGAGTGCAATAAGCCAGACAGAAAAATACTGTATCTACAAAAGGTTTCTAGAGTAGTCAGGGCCATGGAGACAGAGAGTGGATGGTTGCCAGAGCTTGTGATAATCCACCAGAAGTCTAGCCACCCACAGAACGGTCAGCTAGTTAATGGGTGATATTTTAAGCCAACATATTTGTGCTAATTTGTAATGAACAATAGAAAACTTATACAGGGATGTATTTGTGTTTATACTGTGTGTGGCTATGTGTGTGTATGTGTGAGAGGGAGGGGGGCACAGCTAGTTCTTTGAAGCTGGGATTTCACATGGTCTACTATGTTTTTATGTGTCAGTCACCTCTATTTACAGGGGTACTTTATATATTTTTTTTTCATTTAATATCTCTGTTAATTTTAAGATTAGTCTGATTTTACAGATGAGGAAACCTAGCCACAGAGTGGTTAAACGACTTTTCCATGGCAACCCAGCTAGTGAGTAGTCCAGGCAGGGATGGAGCGAACTCTTTTTGGAAACCATAGCATCTAGCATCTCTCCTCACCAGTAGGACCCAGCACGATTCTACGGTGGGTGACTGGTGGTGAGTGAAATTTTGTTGAACAAATAGGGCAATGGCCTCTTCAAGAACCCCTAAGACTGTCTCCCACATCCTCCTATGAGGAATGGCCACCTTCCTGAATAAAAACAAACCACCTTCAATGTGGGCACTCCAACTCTCAACCTGAGCTCTGCTTTCTGCCTTTGATTTGGGACCCTGAAGGCCTTGGGGCACCGCAGCTAACAGGGGCCTGGCTGTGAGCAGGTCTCTCCATCACTCACTACCTATGCAGACTTGTCTGACAGTTTCAGCTTGTGTCATCTAGGCCAGAGGACGTGAAGGGAGGGCTGGCCGGCTTACTTTTGGTTTGTCCTTTCTGCCCTACTTAATGGGGGATGGCAAAGGCAAATAACTGCAGACAGAACAATGTGTCTAGTTCATCTGGTTCAAGGGATGTGCCCCTCTCTGCAACTTGTGAGCAGCTCTAGTCCTTCCTGCCACCACCCAGGAGCACACACAAGGCCCTGTGATGCCTTTGAGTCCAGGCCAAGAAAGAGAGGCTGCTTTCTAAGTCCCAAGTCCTGATGACTTAGGGCCTGTTCTCAGGGTCTGTTTTAATTTTTGTCTGAAGACCACCACCTTTTCCTCTGACCCCGCTGCCCTGCAGGGAGCTTACCTCCTGTGCACTGGTGTGCAGCTGCCTTTCCAGTCTGTGCAGACTAACCTTGTTCCCATACAACCGGCCATTCCCATGCCAAGGACGCCATCCCATCGAAAGGGAGAGGTTGTATCCTTGCAGTCAGCCTCCAGCCCACTGGTAGGTTTGTCTCCCCGAAGGATGGAGTTGGAGGGAAGGGGCAGGTGATACAGAAGGCAGGTGACTGAGGGCGTTTCCATGGTTCCCAGGTGGGGAAGGACTGGACACATGGGGCCTGAGTGAGCATAAGTGCTGTATGGTCTCAGCAATGGGACCTGCTGGGCAGGAGCCTATGGGGAGCCCTGTACTCTGAGGGAGGGAGGAGGAGGAGGCAGTGGGAAGACTTGGCAAGACAGAGGCAGAAAGCAGAGTGGCGAGAGGGACTTGCCCCGTGGAGCTGATGTGGAACCGTCCCTTTGTTGCACGAGTTCTGGGGATACACAATCTGAGGAGGGATCCCTGGTGTGTGGAGGGGTTTGTCTAACATCTTGATCTACTTTCCTAAACATTTTGGATGAAGAAAACCCCCAACCCCTGTGCCAAGCCATTTCCCCCTCTATTTGTTAAACCCATCTGCAGTTCAAGGGAAATCAGATTCATGTGTTTTCAATTCATTTACACTTAACTTATTAAAATATTGCTTTGTAAGAGCTATTTGATGTCCAGGAAGCCATTTGTGTCTCTTAAATAATTCTTTAAAGTCCCTTTTTCTTAGAAACAGGAAATTGCATTTTGCCAAATGCAAATTAACTTGCACCTCATAAAGTTCAAGTTGAGCTCAAAACATACACTGCGTGAGGGTTGGGTGGGTTTCAAATTTGGCAAGCTATCTCAAGGTTTAATCTAAACCAAAAGACAGCAACTGACGGCTCCGAGGACATTCCAAAAGTGGTATTATTGCCATCTGCCAGCAGAAAGTCAAAGTCACATTCTGCTTCCCTCTCAGTTGTTCAGTGGTTGACTATCAGACTCTCCCCGCTTACCTCTCCCTTCTCAGCCTTAAGGTTCAGGCATCCTCCCAAGGCCTTTGTCCAGAGAACCAGGAAAGTTAGGGCGGGGTCTAAAGGGCTGAGCTTTGGCTTCAGACTTCATTTGACTTTTTTTTGTTCCTTATGGACATCAGAACCAGAGACATCACCCTCACGGTGCCTAGTCTTGGGTCATACACACTCCATCTTCTCCTGGCAAGTGTGGAGCTGTACGCACGTTTCGCATATGCACAGGCCCCCTTCCCAAGTTTCCCAGACCCATTATCCAGTCTGGGCTGTCAGGGTGGGGCCGGGCAGGCCGGGACTATTAGCTTCGTTTTACACAGGAGAAAAGGAGGGTCAATGAGAGGTGAGGCAATTCGCCCAAGGTCACTAGTGGAGCCAGGCTGTCTCCCTTCAGGCCCCGGAGAAACCAGCCCCAGTCCTTTACCTGTGCCAGGTGGAGAGAACCCCTCCTAGAATGGCTAGCCCAGGCAAATAAAATGCTGGAGAATGAAGCAACTGTGGCAGCAGTCAGGGTGTGTTCCACTACATTCCATCAGTGTACCATGAGCCTGGAGTGAGACACACGTGTGGCCCGCAGGAGGTCCAGGAAACTCAGACATAACAGTATGTGGTCTTTGCCCCCAGGGCACCTGTAGTCCAGTGAAGAGACTGGCACATGAATTAATAACTAGAAAAGATCCTGGTCAGTATGGTCACAAAGATGTGCAAAGGGCATCTTAGAGGAAGACAGCCCAGTCTGGGGTTCTGCAGGGGGCTGGGGGGCACTGGAGCTATGTGTGCTGAGCCTTCGGGGAGCAGCAAGGGGCAGAGAGCAGGGAGTGCAACAAGCACAGCAAGAGTGAAGGCGTGGGAGTGTAGAAGCGGCATGGTGGAAGTGGCGAGTTTTAAGGACTTTGGAATTAGAGCAAAAAGTACACAGAGAAGTGGTGTGAGGGCAGCAGCCAGACCAAACCGGCTCCTGTCTGCAAGACTTTAATCTGAGCCCAGGGTTTCTCAACCATTTCTCCGTGCACCCTTTGGAAATCTGATGACATCTACAGATGCTCTACCAGGAAAATGTTAGGTATCCTCACATACACAAAATTGTGATGTAATCTGGTGGGACTCGCCTATCTTCTGAAGCCCAGGCTTAGGTGATAGAGAATGACTGACAAATGTCAAGCAGGAGAGTGACATGATTAGACTTGCATTTCAGAGTAATATGTTGCCTATAAAATGGAGAACAGATTGGAACAACAAAAGTAAGGCTGGAGCCCTAACCCGTTTAGCTCAGTGAATAGAGCTTACAGACTCAAGGGTCCCAGGTTTGATTCTGGTCAAGGCCATGTACCTTGGTTTCGGGCACATCCCCAGTAGGGAGTGTGCAGGAGGCAGCTGATCAATGTTTCTCTCTCATTGATGTTTCTAACTCTCTATCCCTCTCCCTTCCTCTCCGTAAAAAAATCAATAAAATATATTTTTTAAAAAAAGTAAGGCTGGAGGTAGTAAGCCTGGTTAGAAGGTTGATGCAACAGTCAAACTGAGAGATAGCGGAGCCCTCTGAAGAGAAGCTGCCTCCTGGGAAGAACCGAGCAATGGCTTGGTCCTGGTTGCAGAGAAGATCCCTTTTAGATGGAGCACTTGGTCCATGGACATGTCTGGAAGGACATCTGAAGTCAATAGTGAGACCAGCAAGAGCTGGAGGTTCCCAAATATGCAAGAGGAAAGGGCAAAAGATACGAAGAAAGGATGAAGTTAACTTAAGACTTGGATCCTATTTCTCCAAATGAATGGCAATATGCTTGAGATTATCCATAGATCCAAATTCTGGGTGATATCAACCAGATAATATCTGTAGAACTTTTGCATTATATTACTTAAAAAGAAATTGTGACTTGGGATCTTAAAATAAATTTTATAATATTAAAACAAACACTTGAACTTCCAGTAACTGTTTGCGGGAAAAGAAAAGTTTTTTCAGGGTGGTGTTTAAAGACTATAAAAATGCCCCATTCACATCTCCTGCCACCGAGACCATAATTGACGACAGGCTCTAAATGCTGCCTTTTGGAAACTTCCATCCTATTTGTGTAGAGACCATGTTGCTCTCAGCCAGTGAGTGCAATGTGTGGCCACTAACAGCCCATTGCAGGGAGGCAGCCATCCACATGAGCAAATTCCCATTTTACATTCTGCCGCCTAATCCTCAGACCCCATCACTCAAGTTGCCAATAATGTCCTTTATGGCAAAATGACTCAGCACAAAACGATGGTTACATTTACTTGTCTTTTTAGTTTCCTTCAGTTTGAAATAGTCCCTCAATCTTTCCTTGACTTTTATTGCCTTGATACTTTTGAAGTATATAGTCTTATTATTATTATTTTGTATAATTTGGATTTCCTGGATGAGTCTGCCCTAAGTTATACAACTTTATCAGCAACATCACAGATGTGATGCTGTGTAATTTTCAATACATCCTATCAAATAATGCACAATTTTAACTTTTTCTTTTTAAAAAAATATTTTTATTGATTTTTTTACAGAGAGGAAGGGAGAGGGATAGAGAGTTAGAAACATTGATGAGTGAGAAACATCGATCAGCTGCCTCCTGCCCACTGCCCACTGGGGATGTGCCCACAACCAAGGTACATGCCCTTGACCGGAATCGAATCTGGGAACTTTCAGTCTGCAGGCTGATGCTCTATCCACTGAGCCAAACCGGTTAGGGCCAATTTTAACTTTTTCTAATACTGATGATGTTAATTTTGACCACTTGATTGAGATCGTGTCTATCAGACTTCTCTAATTTATATTTTTCTTTTTTGCGTTAATAAATATTTTGTAGAGAGGTACTTCAAGTGTGTATGAATATTCCTTTTATCATACAAACTTTAATGTACTTATTCAAGTATTTATAAAGTCATAGATTTCTATCTTATTGAATAGGCTATCATTATATATGCAATGCAATATATATAACAGGTATCTTCTATCTAGATGCTCAAATTATGCTGATTTTGGCTACAGGAAACATCTTCAAACTGTCTTCTATGTCCTTTCGATGTGACTCCATCAATCTTTGAGGAATTCTGTACTTTTTGGCACAAAAAGATGTTCCAGACTCATTTTGTTCTTCCAGTTGCTTGTGTCCATTAATTATGCTCATATGCATGCATGCAAATCTTTCAGTTGATCTCTTAATTCCCCCAACCCTCCCCAGCCTCCCTTTTCATTGGAAAGTAATTGGGAAGCCAAGATTGGACCTCTAGCTGTGCTCATTGTGATTGGGCTACTGTTGCTCTCCAGGTGTCAGTGGACAGAACTTGGAAATTAATGTCCATTTATTTTTGTGTCTTCTTAAAAAATTGCAAATGATGAGTTCACCTCTGATTTAAACTTAGCACCTTCTCTGACAGTGAGAAATCTCACTCCTATTATTTTAAAAATATTTGCTTATTTGACAAGTCCCTCTCTATGAACCAATTTCTTGTCACCACTGTTCCCACCCCCCAGCATGGACATATCTCCACCTGGGCTCAGGCACCTGCTCAGCGCAACCCCTAGCACAGATGTCACCCTCAACTTCTCCGCTCCAACACTTCCTGTGAGGCTCCCATGGCCCCCTGTTCTTCAGACTGCTCAGCCCCTCCTTCACAGACGTTGTAGTCGTTTTGTTTTTCTAGCATAAGGAAGTACCACACTCCTAGTGACTTAAAAGAATATACATTTATTATCTCATTCTTCTGGAGATCAGAAGTTTAAAACATTCCTTCTGGAGGCTCTAGAGAAGGATCCATTTCCTGTCTTTTCCTGGTTCTGAGGCTGCAAACATTCTTGGGTTCACAGTTTCTCCTCCATAT
This sequence comes from Murina feae, assembly GCA_004026665.1. NCBI lineage: Eukaryota > Metazoa > Chordata > Mammalia > Chiroptera > Vespertilionidae > Murina > Murina feae. The sequence continues at coordinate 9,881 of PVJC01030033.1, read as the reverse complement.
TGAAAGCAGCTGAGTGACCTTTCTGTCCTCTCAGACCTCTGCTTCTGTCCTCAATCGTCTCTCTCTATTTGACCCTCCGCCTCCCTCCTACAAGGACCTGCAAGATTCCATTGGGCCCACCTACATCATCCAGAAAACCTCACCATTTCATGATCCTTCCCTTAATCACATCTTTGAAGTCCTTTTTATCTTATAGTAAAGTAACATTCATAGGTTTTGGCATTAAGATGTGGACATCTTTGGGGGCATCATTCAGTCCACTGCAGGCCTCGTTCAGTCCCATGTAATGATTTTGGGAGGGAATTCTTCAAGAGGAGAAGGAAAGAGAGAAGAAGGGAAGAGAAAGAGGAAGAGTGGACCATTTCAACTGGATTTTGCTTCATTGATTTATTTTTCTAATTGTATTTTATAAATGATAACACTGAGGCTCTGAGAGATTTCATAATTACCTGGGACCTCATAATTTGTGTCAGGGCCAAGACCCAAATCCAGGTGGCGTGATTCCTAAGATACATAATAATTACTTTTCCTTTCTTGTCTCCTATACTGGAACTTTCTAAATTGCATTTTCCTCACCTGACACCATGGACCGCCTGGGAGTGGGTTGCTCTCCAGCTCCCAGCTCCTCCTGAGTTCCCCCCCGAAGGTTTGTCAGGAGGTGAAACACAGTGAAGCCCCATCATGTGAGTGTTTATTGGTTATATCATGTGTCAGTTGATAGCATTATTTTCTCCATGGTTTCTGGAGAAAAGGAGAAAAAATTATCTAATAATTGACACTTTCTCTTCTCCTACTGACCTTATCCCCAGCCCAAAAAGAGATGGAGGTGACATCTGTCACCATCTCAGTAGTTGACCCATGAGGATTTTTTAAAAATTAAATCTTAATGCCCTAACCGGTTTGGCTCAGTGGATAGAGCATCAGCCTGTGGACTCAAGGGTCCCAGGTTCGATTCCAGTCAAGGGCATGTACCTTGGTTGCAGGCACATCCGCAGTAGGGAGTGTGCAGGAGGCAGCTGATCAATGTTTCTCTCTCATTGATGTTCCTAACTTTCTATCCCTCTCCCTTCCTCTCTGTAAAAAATCAATAAAATATATATTAAAAAAAATTAAATCTTAATTCTTTAGATTATTACAGATGTTCCTTTTTTTAAGCCCCATAGTTCCCCTCCACCTGGTTCCCCCCTCCACCCCATGCTCTTACCCCCACTACTGTCTTCATCCATAGATGTAAGATTTTTGTCTAGTCTCTACCCATACCCTTCACATCTGCTTCCTCCTGAGAATTGTCAGTCAATTCCCTTTCTATGCCCTTACTTCTATTCTATTCACCAGTTTATTCTGTTCATCAGATATTTCTATTGACTTAATTGTTATATTCACTGGTTGATAGGTATTTGTTGTCACTTTGTTGTTCATAATTTTTATTTTTACCCTTTTCTTCTTCTTCCTTTTCTTAAAGAATGCCCTTCAGCATTTCAAGTAATCCTGGTTTAGCAGTGATGTACTCCTTTAGCTTTTTTTTTTTGTCTGTGAAGCTCTTTATCTGACCATCAATTTTACATGATAGCTTCACTGGGTAGAGTAATATTGGTTGTAGGTTCTTGCTATTCATCGTTTTGAATATTTCTTGCCACTTCCTTCTGGCCTGCATGGTTTCTGTGGAGAAATCAGCTGACAGTCATATGGGTACTCCCTTGTAGGTAATTAACTGTTTTTCTCTTGCTGCTTTTAAGACTCTCTCTTTGTCTTTTGCCCTTGGCATTTTAATTATGATGTGTCTTGGTGTGGTCCTCTTTGGATTCCTTTTGTTTGGGGTTCTCTTCGCTTCCTGGACTTGCAAGTCCATGTCTTTCACCAGGTAGGGGAAGTTTTCTGTCATTATTTCTTCAAATAGGTTTTCAATATCTTGCTTTCTCTCTTCTTCTGGTACTCCTATAATTCTGATGTTGGTATGCTTAAAGTTGTTCCAAATGCTCCTTACACTATCTTCACACTTCTGGATTCATTTTTTTTTCTTTTCCAGTTGGGTGCTTTTTGCATCTTCGTATTTCAAATCTTTGACTTGATTCTTGAGAACTTCTAGTCTGCTGTTGGATCTCTGTATAATATTCTTTATTTCAGTCAGTGTATGCTTAATTTCTAGTTGGTCCTTTTTCATATCTTTGAGGGTCTCACTAGATTTATTGAGGGTCTCACTAAATTTATCAGCGGTTTCTAGAAAATTATTGAAAAATCTTAAAACAGTGGTTTTGAACTCTATAATCAGTCATTTGCTTTCCTCCATTTCTGTAATTTGTGATCTGTGTCTTTGTCTCTGCATTTTGGCTGCTTCCGTGTTGATAGAGTGGTGATCTCTGTCCCAGCTGCAGTCTGTTAGGTTATGCTGCAGGCAGGCAGGTGCACAGCTTGGGTGGGGTTGTGATTGGGTGGGGCGGGGTCTCAGAATCACCAGGGCAGAGCAACCTGCGATGGCTGTCCCTCAGCTGGCTCCGCGGCTTTTCCCCATTTTGGCATCTCCCCACCCTGGCGTCTGTGCGCCCCTGAGTTCCTGAGTCTTGGAGTTCTGCGTCAGTGATCACTGCGAACAGCTCTGCTAGAAGCCACTCCTCTTCCACCCTGTTGCCAGAGAGACTGTAATGCATTCAGTGTGACCCCAGATCTTGTAATCCCTTACAAGCCGCTGACCCAGGTGCCGCCACCGCCACTATTTCACGCACGTCCCTACCTCTCAGTTTTGGCACTAAGAACTTCTACTCAGTCTCAATGCACTACTTCTCTTGCCTTCTAGTTGTAAAGCTTCCACTCCCTTGGTTCTGGAGGATAGCCATTTAGATTTATAGTTGTACTAGGGGTCCGGTGCACAAAAATTTGTGCACTTGCGGGGGCGGGGGGTGTTTCCTCAGCCCGGCTTGACCCCTCTCACAGTCTGGGACCCCTCAGTGGATGTCCTACAGATGGCCACAGTCTGGCAGTGGAGACTCAGAGCAGGTGCCATGTATGTGTGTGTGTGCCCACACATGTGTGTGTATTTGTGTGTGCCCACTGGGGGCCTGTCCCCAGCTGCACTGTCCTCAAAGCAGGCACTCCATGTGTGTGTCCCTGCCTGGGACCTGCCCCTAGCTGCATAGGAGGCTCAAAGCAGGTGTCCCATGTATATGTGTATGTTTGTCTCTGTGTCTGTCTCCTGGGGGCATAGTGCCAGCTACACTATGGAGACTTGGAGAAGGCACCCCTCTGTATTGATTTCTCAGGCTCCTGGCCTCACCTGTGTGTTGTTCTCTCCCTTGAGCTGTGGCCGGGGCTGTGTCCTGCCTGCCCCCCACGCTTGCCTACTCCCAGATCACCAGATCATGGTGGCGACTAAGGAGTAGGCCCTGATGCTTGCTGCCTGGCGGCTGTACATGCCTGCTGGCAATACAATCATGGTTGGTGGAGCAAGGCCCTGCTACTTGGCCCTACTCCTGGCCCTGCCCCTGCGTGCCTGCTGGCAACACAGATCCAAGTGGCGGCCAGGAGCAAGGCCCTGCTGCTTGTCCCTGGTGTTTGGAGCCTGCTCAAACCCCATCACCACTGCTTCCTGTCCCTGTGAGGGTGCCTGCTCAAACTCCATTGCTGATGCTGCCTGTCCCTGTGCTCCTTCTTGCTCAAACTCCATCACTGATGCTGCTTGTCCTGTGCTCATTCCTGCTCAAACCCCATCGCTGCTGCTTCCTGTCCTTGTGCTCCTTCCTGCTCAAAAAGATCACAGCTGCTTCCTGTCCTTGTGCTCCTTCCTGCTCAAAAAGATCACAGCTGCTTCGTGTTCCTGTGCTCGTTCCTGCTCAAACCCGATAACTGTTCCTGCTCAAACCGATCATGCTGCTTCCTGTCCCTGTGTTCATTCCTGCTCAAACCCGACCGCTGTTCCTGCTCAAACCTGATCGCCATTCCTGCTCAAACCGATGGCACTGCTTCCTGTCCCTGTGTTCATTCCTGCTGAAACCCGATCGCTGTTCTTGCTCAAACTGATCGCGCTGCTTCCTGTCCCTGTGCTCGTTCCTGCTCAAACCTGATCATCATTCCTGCTCAAACCCCATCACAATTCCTGCTCAAACCGATAGCCACTGCTTCCTGTCCCTGTGCTTGTTCCTGCTCAAACCGATCACCACTGCTTTCTGTCCCTGTGCTCCTTCCTGCTCAAACCCGATCGTCATTCCTGCTCAAACCAATTGCCACTGCTTCCTGTCCCTGTGCTCCTTCCTGCTCAAACCCGATTGCCATTCCTGCTCAAACCGATCGCCACTGCTTCCTGTCCCTGTGCTCCTTCCTGCTCAAATGCCATTGCCACTCCTTTCTGTCCCTGTGCTAGTTCTTCTGAGTGCCTGCCCCGAGATCCGTCACTTTCCAGCCTCCAGCCAGCTCGCTCCTCCCGTCCCCCACCCCGCCCCTCCCTCCCGTGTGGCCTACAGGAAGGCAACAGATGGCTGCCGCGGACACAGGCAAGCCTCCGTGTATCAGCGGCCGCCATCTTGGCTGAGCTAATTTGCATACAGCTGCTCTGATTGGCTGGTGGGCGTGGCTTACCCCGTCCCGGAGAAACGGTTAATTTCAATATTACGCTTTTATTAGTTAAGATTTTTTGTTAAAATATATTTTATTGATTTTTTACAGAGAGAAAGGGAGAGGGATAGAGAAGTTAGAAACATCGATGGGAGAGAAACATCCATCAGCTGCCTCTTGCACACCCCCCACTGGGGATGTCCCTGCAACCCAGGTACATGCCCTTGACCGGAATCGAACCTGGGACTCTTCAGTCCCCAGGCCAATGCTCTATCCACTGAGCCAAACTGGTTAGGGCTATAGTTGTATTTTTTAATGTGGTTGTGGGAGGCTGCGCATTTAGGTATATACCTTATGCTGTCATCTTGGTTCTGACCCATGAGGATGTTTAGCTCCTGTAGGGGCAGGAGAGAGGTTAGAATGGGAAAACAAGCAGTTCAGGGCATATGACCATTTCTTTGCAGCTGAAAACAGGCCATATCATCAGAGCCTCACATATTCACCAGAATGAACAGAATGGCAGCTTCCCCTGCAGGCGGCCACTGTGAACCCACCCCGACCACATCAAGGAGCTCGGCATTATCAGAGCATCATCAGCCCTGTGCCCTGAGGATGCCCTCCCGACTCTGCCCTGGAATTCTACGGTGTTTGCAGAATTGGGGATGTCCATTGCGGGAATAAGACCTCCTCTCATTTGGTTTTATCAGGAAGGAGGTAAGTGGATAAGGTAAAAAAGGAAAGTATGACATGCCAAACACTCCCCAGAAACTCTCTAGGAAAAAGCAGATGCTTCTTCTATAAACATTGAAACTTTTGTTTCATTCCCCCTAGAAGTACCCTCAGTATTGTGGGGATTCCAGTGCATTTGTCCTTTATTTTTTATCCATTTACTCACTGGTTCATTCAGCACTGTTGGTGGATGATGAACTCTAAGCTAGGCACAGTGCATGGCATCTAGGGCTCTGAGATGGCATAGACTCCGGCCCCACCCTCCTCATAGGACATGGTTGTGGAGAGCTATTCAGTTATTTGAAAGCCTGGTGCCACCACGCAGTTTGTAATGACCCTGGAACTTTTGGGACATGGTTGTTGTTTCTTACATGTTTGTTGAATGAAAAGGCACAGTTCTCGGCTTTAGGGACCTTGGGTCAGGAGCAAAGAGAGGTGAGCCCGAGAAAGAAGACTTCTCTTTAAGAGAATTGCAAGAGTAGTTTCAATTTTTTAAACTACCCTTTCCACCAATCTAAAAATGAACGACTTTTTTATTTTAAAAACACACAAAAGCTTGGCTGGTGTATGAACCAAGAGGTCATAGTTCAATTCCTGGTCAGAGCACATGCCTGGGTTGTGGTCTCAATCCCCAGTGTGGGGTGTAAAGGAGGCAACCAATCAATGATTCTCTCTCATCATCGATGTTTCTCTCTCTCTCTCTCTCTCTCTCTCTCTCTCTCTCTCTCTCTTTCCCTCTCTGAAATAAATAAAAGACAAAAAATAATGAAAAATAAAACAAGCAAACACACACACAGACACACACAGAGACACACATGCACACACACACAATAGGTGGAAAGCACAGGCTGATCTAAGGAAGAAAACGAAAACTCACAATTCCAAGATCTAGGGAAAACCACAGACGGAGCCTCTTTCAGGACAATCCTGCTGTGACTTTGGAAGGATGACTCATTTTATAAGATGTGCATTCAACACCTGGGCTGCTTTGTGCAGCTGCTGAAAGCACCTGGAGCTAGCTGGGATGAGCACGCAACCATGGCACTGATGGGGCGACAGGTTTCAGGTGGGGCTGATGCTGCTGGGTGTGCAGGGGTTCCTGTGGGCACGGGCTGCGTCCAGATTCCATGGGTCTCCTGCTCTCCCAGGGCTGGTGTGTCTAAAGGAGCCACTGGAGAAGTGGCCACGGGTGGCGATCACAAGAGCCCTTTGCCTGGACTCAGTCCTGTTCTCAGGACTGGCTGGGCAGGCTTGACAGAGAGATGGGGTCAGGGCAGGCCTCCCCAGCCTAGCCCCAGGTCCTGAAGCCTTGTGCACCCTGTGCTGGCACCCACCCTCTTGCGTCTGGGTTCAGTTCTGATAAAAGCTAATATAATGACAGACACAGGGCATAGCATTGAGGGCTGAAGCCAGAGGATGACCCTGGCTAACTGGTTGTTTGCTGCCTCGTGATGATGGCAGGGGGTGAGAAGAGAAACCAGTGCTCAGGCCATGTCCTCTGCTCAGCAGGTCCTTGCCTGGCACTGGATTTTGTCCTCACAACAGCTCTGCACAGTTGCTGTTATTGCATCCAGTTTTGCCGCTAGTAGCACAGGCTTAGAGAGACTGTGGCTGGCAGAACCAGGACTGGAACGCATATCCCCTGACTCCTGCCCTATCTTACTGAGAGGATGTCAGATCAACCACATGCCTGGAGGCCTGGGAAAGGAAGCAGGGCCGGGGAGACACAGGCCCCCTGTATCTGAGGACCCTGCTCTGGTCTCTAAGGGAAACCCATGTCCTCACCCCTGGCACTTTCCTAGCTGCTGCTCCCCCATGATGCCCCTTTAAGCTGCTCAGACCCCCAGCACACCAGGGGCCTGATGGCTGGTGGAGGCGAGTGTAGACACTCCTCCTGCCCCATCCCTTTCAATCTGATGACCCTGACTCTATCTGATGCCCCTGTGCCTGGCCCCAGTGCTCTGACCCTGAACACCGAGCCTGCTGGGCTTCTTGATTGTGGAAACTTGGCTTCTCTTCACCTGGCCCTGTCCACACCTGGCCACCTCCAATAAGAGGCCTCTCAAACTTTTAAAAATTAATACATGTTTTGGAATTAGGCCACATAAGACAAAGTTGAGTATGTTTTAAAAACCAGTAAATAAAAAATAACATAATGTGACTAACTTGAAGCAAATGATGTTACCATTTGGCACATCTCATTTTTTATCTTTCTTTACTCGAGCATGCACACACACACACGTAAGATTTGATTTTCTAAAAATCTGGGTTTACACTCTGTGTTGCCCTGCAACTTGCTTTTCCCACACACTTTTTCTCAGGTGTGTAGCTGACGTTTTGGTGCCCCACAGCTCCCTCTGCTCTAGGCCAGGAGTTCCCAGTCACGCTTCTGCAAGACATCAGGTTTCCAGGGTGCTGACCTGTCAAAATCCAGTACTAAAAATTTTCCATTCAGTTTGTAGAAAATTAAATGAATACATATTAATTGCCACCATTTTCTGCCATGACTTTGTATTCAAATGTTGGCTCTGCTGCCATTTCGGTATTTCTAGATTGCTAAAAAATTATGCTTAGCTGTCTCCAGTTTATGTAGGAATATTTCGTGAGGTCACACCAAGAGGCCCCTGATCTCCAGGGACCCTTGCTAGCTTCACACATTTGGAAAGCGCTGTGGGCCTAGGAGGCAGCTCTGATGGGCACCCACAGTTTTAACTCAATCTAGCCACGGGGGAGGGGGTGCCGAGAGAGAGGAGAAAGGGACAGGTGATGGGGACAGGTGCTGAGCACAGGGGCTCACCCACTGTGGAGGTACAGGTCCAGAGATGTGGGCCACAGAGCAAGGGAGGGAGTTCTCTATCCTCAGGAGAGAGGTGAGACCAGAGTCCAGATCAGCAGGGAGACTTGGGTAAGTGGCAGTGCCTGTGCAGGTGCAGAACAGCTAAGGGAGCCTAAGGGGCAGTGAGAGTGTGGGCCCAGGGGCGCACTGAGGCCAGAGTCCTGGAGGGATTGCTGGAGGAGGGCGAGGCAATGGACTGGATTAAAGCAGGAACACAAGAACATTGGAGATTTGGTGGGGGTGCTCACAAAAAGATTTGGAGTACAGTGAGAACTCTGGGAGGAAGTCGGGGTTCTGCTCTGATGCTGTCTATTGTGTGGTGACTCACTGCACCTATGCCCTGTGGCCTGTTGAGATACTTGTGTCAGGAACAGGAAAGCTAACTCGAGGGAGCAAGCAGAGAATTTAGAAAGTCGCTGCGGAAAGTCACTGCCGGTAAGGAACCAAATAACGTCCCGAACCTGGCCTTCTCACCCCGTGTCTCAGTTCCCTTCTGGTCGGTGTTGGCTCCACATGGACTGGACCAGGCAGGCACTCGGCCTCAGAGATGATTGCAGGGGCTTCAGACTCGATGTTTTCTTAGCTTAGAGCCCAGCCACTCTCCAGCCATCCCCAAGCCCATCGGGGAGTGGGACACGCCCACAGGCCTGAGTCTGAGTCGTGTGTTCCTTTTCTGGACACCCATCCCCAGCTGCAGAGGAAAGTGGAGAAGTCCTCAGAAGTGTGTGGGGAAGAGTTGGTGCTGGGAAACAAAACACAGAGCCCTGAAGTATTAAGTAAATATTTGTTGACTTGGACTTCGCAGCATCTCTGAGAAACTTCCAAAGAAAAGAGCGGAGCAGCCAGGAAGGAGAAGAGACCATTTTAACATAAACGGAGGCCTTTGCAAGGGAGCTGGTGAGGATGGACTCCAGGGGCTGGGGGGGGGGGGGGGGGGGGGGGGGGGGGGGGGGGGGGGGGGGGGGGGGGGGGGGAGGGGTCAGTGAGAGTGCGCTCCAGGGGCTCCAGGGGGCAGAGTGGCCTGCAGGTTCTGGGTCTCTGTGTTGGGAGGGGGTCAGTATTTGCCAGGCTAAGATTCCATATCCCAATAAAGGCACCAACTACATAAAGCATTTTTGCATAATGCATAGTCATGGTTTTTTCACAAGAGACAAACATAAGGGTAATGGGATAATGTCTAGCAAAAGTGTCAGACCAAAGGAATGACAATTTATGAGAAACAGAAAAAAAGGTGGCTGAATCTCCTGTGTGCCTGTGCACCAGGGGTGGGGTGGGTGTGGGTGTGGGTGTGGGTGTGGGGGTGAGGGGGAGAGGAGAAAGGTTAAGGAATTAAAGTTGCCACAGAGACCTGAAGTCACTCATTCTTCATCTTCATCATAAACTGTGCGTGTGTGCATGGTGGTGGGGGTGGGGGTGGGGGGCCGGGGAGCTGGTGCTGGAATGAGGAAGGTTATGGGTCAAAGCTCTCCTAGCAGAAGTGTCATCAGGGCCACTCAGTGCAGCATAGCAGCGTGCTGGTGACGCAGCAGCTGGGGCAGGGAGAGCACTCAGACCTTCTTTCTGAGTCTGAGAGCCCCCCCCCCCTCTATCTTCAGGGCTTCCCCGTGGGGCTGTGAAGGACATCGAACACAGCTTCCCTCCTGGGTGGGGAAGTGAGGCACAGTAACAGATTTGATATTCATCTTGTTCCCTATCAGGTAACTCTCCACATCCTCTTAGGGCTCTCTCTCTCTCTCTCTCTCTCTCTCTCTCTCTCTCTCTCTCTCTCTCTCTC
>PVJC01030032.1:0-21427 GCA_004026665.1 Murina feae | reverse complement strand
CCGCCGCCTCTTTCCCGCTTCCCGGTGCCCTCCAACCCTGCCGCCTCTTTCCCACTCACGGGTCCTGGGTCTGCGCTGTCCCGCCCTGCAGCCGCTCTGTGCACTCGGGAGGTCCCTCAGCCCGGCCTGTGCCCTCTCGCAGTCTGGGACCCCTCGGGGGATGTCCACCTGCTGGCATGCCTGACCAGGCTGGGTGAGGGGCTTTAAGGCTGCCCACAGCTCCCATTGACCCAACGTACAGCAAGGCTGGCTGGACGCAGGTTTCTGAAGTTTTTTCTCCTATAATTGATGCTGTTCCTTGAAGGCCTGGGGTCATCTTCTATAATTGATACACTGTTCCTTTAAGGCAGCCTTCTAACTAACGAAGCCTCCTCTGCTTCACTTCGCAGCGTCTATAATGAAACAATTGTTACTTTTACTGGTGAGGCCGGAGCTGCTCTTTCCTTCAGCTCCGGAGGATTCTATGATTGTTACATTGTTTCAAAGCTGTGTTTTCACTAGAGGCAGTTTAATCGGAGTTGAGCTGAGGGGCGCAGCTTCACTTTCGCTCCTGCCGCAATGGAAAGGGCTGTTTACTCAGGTCCGTGAGTGGCAGCTGCCATGTTGGCTGGGCTAATTTGCATACAGCCGCTCTGATTGGCTGGTGGGCGTGGCTTACCCTGTCTCGGAGAAACGGTTAATTTTACTATTTTGCTTTTATAGAGTAGATAACGCATCTAATCTTCAACCCCATTCTAACTTGGAAGCAATACCCTATAAAAAAGCAATTGATTTGAGGTGGGTTTGGGCAAGAGGACCAGGGAAGGCTGCACAGAGAGAGGACATTCAAGCTGGCCCTAAATTATGAGAGTGAGTGTTGGGGATGGATAGCTACTGGATGCTGGAGAAATAGACCATGGAAAACAGATACGCAAGGTGCAGAGCTGAATATACTTGGTATGACTGGGGAATGTGTCTGGGAGTGAAAGCCATTTTTAAAAAGTAACTGTGCCTTGATATTTTGCTAAGGGGACAAATTGTTTTATTGAAGATAATAGCATAAAAGGACAGGGGAGGAACAGTTTATATTTATGAAGGCACAAAGGATCTTTTGGGGCTAGGCATTATTGGGGGACCAGGGTAGAGGAGAAAAAGACATTCTTCCAGCCACCACTGCTGACTTAACTCGAGGGGGGAGGGGAGTAGAGTTCAAGAAATGAACCAGTAGAAGTGTTGTCTCATTCTCATAACTTCCTTCTCCAATCAATTTTTTTTAAAGAGCATGCGTCAGACAGACTGCTGCAGCAAGTGGAGTGGGCCATCCACAGCCTGCCTCACCATTTTGCCCGTGTGGGCACAGCCTGGAACTCTCAAATCTTTAAGTGGCTACCTCTTTGCCTAAATTTTGGGCCAACTTTGGAGGTACCACGTGGTATATACAAAATACCCGTGCCTTCTGATTTTTGTGTACATGTCATGTTGATTTTTAATGTCCAAGAGAGTTTTTAAATGTTCCCTGTATTTTCTTATACATTTTCCTCTCTAAATTAACATTGAGGTATTTTGTGCCTCTTGATGAATATCATGCTGAAGAAATTCTCTCAATTTCCATGCTTCTTTAGTACAAGAGACAGTGATGATTTGAATATTTTAATTCCTTTATATTAGCTGGGAAATTACTTTAGCACAATGCTGTCACAGTTTTTATTATAAATATCAATGAGGGAGGAAGTTGTCCCTGTGAGATTAAAAGGCTGTTAAAAGATATATTGTTCTGAAGTGATCTACAGAGCTGCCTATACTTCTGCAGTATTTTAATTTAACAAGTATCTTTAACTACTAAAAAAAAAATCTTTCTTCTGGATGTTCTTATTTTTAAAGCATAAATGCCTCTGAGAATTTATTCAAATCACATAAACATTAATCTATTGGCTGTAGAACAAAAAGTAGCAATGCCATAATTAGATGACTGTTGGAATGAAAATAAGGAGTTTGACCTTATATCTTATTTTATTAATGTGCTAATACCAATGAACTTGCTGTTTTGTGGATTTTTGTTCCAGCAGCTCTTTAAGAACTTCGAAATGGCAATTTGCCAGGTGACTTTTTCTCTCTCGAAAGCAGGGCACACTTGTAATATTTGAGTAACAAAAACCACAGTAGATGATCAGAGGAAGGAAGAGGCAAGGAGGAAGTCATTTCAAGGTTCATCGTGTCTACATGTTTATTTTTAATTAAACAAAAGATGTAAAGTGGCCATGATTTGTGCAGTATGTTAGTTTTTAGTTATACAAACAAATAATTAGAACATTTAAAAATATTAGCCTTGAGTTATTGTAAATAGCCGCAGTGTCAACACTGCATACTCATTACTAAAGTTAAATTATGGAATTCTCTAACAGAGTAAATAACTAAGTTACTAAAATTAAGTCAATGGAAGTAATCGACACCAAATAAGCCATGATTTGATGTTGAAATGAACTGTACATATTCCACTTAGTCCCCTTTCCTTCTCCCGTTTCTGTTTCCCTGGGCAATTCTCTACCCACATCTGTAACTACCTTCCACGAACTGATCATTGCCAAACACCACCTTCACCTCTGACTGCTGTCATGTGTTACGGACTTATCTTCTCAGTCACTGTGTCATTCTCGTTTGGGGAACATAACAGGCGATATATCCCCAAATATTCTCTTCTTTTCCATCCTAATTTTTGAATTTTTGGTTAATGGCATTTATAGTTCATCCATGCTCGAGCCAGAAACCTATGAATCATTCAAAGGACAAGACACCCCTCTCCATCAGGCTCCACATCTTATTGGTAACTATCTCCTTCTGCTTATTCTAATGCTTAAATATCCCCTGGATTTGTATGTATGTATGTATGTATGTATGTATGTATGTTTGTATTTATTTATTTATTTATTTATTTATTTATTTATTTATTTATTTATTATGGCCATCGCCACATTCAAGCCCTCATTATTTCTCACATGAATTCCAACTGTCATCCACACCTCTTTGCCCTCCTACCTTACTAGGTATGCTTCGGCCAGAGTGACCTTTCTAAAATGTAAATGTGATCATGTCATTCTCATGCTTGTCATCACTTTGGACAAAGCTAAAGCTTTCAGCACAGTCTGGCCTTTGTCCCAGCTCACCCTGCGGCACCTTGTCCTGCAGCCATGTTGGATGACCTAGGGTCCCTCACATGCACCTGTCTTCATCGTTATCATCTTCTGGAGTGTTTTTCCTCTATTCTTTTTTCAGAAACTTTCTTGGCATACATGAAGATTCAGCTCACGTACAGTCTCCTTGAGGCGGCTTCTTTGAACACCACAAGCACATTCTCTTCTGTGCTTCTGCGGTGCCAGGTTGGTATTTCTAACACACTGTGCATCTCACATTGTTGAAATTATTAATGAATATGTTCCCCTCTCTGGAATTTAACTTCTGAAAGCTGGGAACAGTGCTCTACTCATTTTTCCATCCCCAGTGCCTAGGCTATTGGCAACAAATTTATAGCGCTTCACTGTAAACTGAGCACTATTGGAGGTGGTGGGCTCCAAAGATAAATAACACAATAGCATAGGGCTTGGTGTATTCACATGTACACCCATACAGCTGCAAATCCATCCATCCATCCATCCATCCACCCACCCATCCACCCGTCTGTCCATCCACCCGTCTGTCCATCCATCCATCCATCCATCCATCCATCCATCCATCCATCCATCTAATGAATACTTGCTGAGGGTCTACTAAGTGCCAATACTGTGTTCTCTAAAGGTAAACTAAACAGTATGATCTCTGTTCTCATGCAGTTTAAACTCTACTAATAGAAATAGATGTTAATAGAGTAAGTACAGTCCAGCTTATGTGGTTCAGTGGTTGAGCATTGACCCAGGCCCCAAGTGGTCACCAGTTTGATTCCGGGTCAGAGCACATGTTTGGGTTGTGGGCTCAATCTGCAGTGAGGGATGTGCAGGAGGCAGCTGATCCATGTTGATGTTTCACATCAATATCGTAACTTTTAAATCAATAAAGCAAATTTTTTTTAAAAAAGAGATTAAGTACATATAAATTATTGCAAACTATGAAAAGTCTATGAAGGACAAGAATAGAATATTATTACAGGAGAGACAGGGACATAGATTGGGTGGTCAGGGAAGACTGCTCTGGAAACATGGCGAATCCGTGGACAGCAGGCTATCAGTGGTAAATGAGTAAATGAAGGTGTAAGTGGTTGTTCTGGAGAATCACATTCCTTTCCTCTGACTTGCAAGAGGCCAGCAGGTTCCAGGGACTGAATGGTCATAGGTGCTGAAGTTTCTGAAGGTGGAGACTGCTTTCTGTCAGGCTCTCTTCCACAAAGTTGGTAAAAACACAACTGTGGGCAAAGGAGGAGAGAGGAAGTATCCTGTGGCTCCTTCTCTGAGATCTGAGTGCTCTTTATCTCTGAGATAAAGAGCACAGTGAGTGGAGGGGATTTCTCAGGAAAACTTGTACAGCCAACAACGTTACTGAGGATTGAGGCCACTTGCTGGTCTACAGTTGGATTTCTTTACTATGTGACTCAGTTCTTTCTCTTTTATTCTTACTTGTCTTATTAAAGACACTAGTGGCCAGTTGCAGGAAGATTCCTGCAAGAATAGGGCTTCCTGAGCCAGAGCGAAGCAAAGAAGGGAGCAAAGTCCGCCTCGGCTCCCGTCTCTGCCGCCTCGGCTCCCGTCTCTGCCGCCTCGGCTCCGTCTCTGCCACCTCGGCTCCCGTCTCTGCCGCCTCGGCTCCGTCTCTGCCACCTTGGCTCCCTCTCGTCTCTGCTGCCTCGGCTCCATTCCCTTCTCCACCGCTTGGCTCCCTTTTGCAGTACTTGGCTTCCTTCTAGGCTGTCTTCAGTCTTCTCTCTGTGCCTGTGTATACAAATTAACTGCCATCTTGGCTGGGTTAATTTGGATATAGTTGCTCTGATTGGCTGGTGGGCATGGCTTGGCTGGTGGGCGTGGCTTAGGTGTCTCAGAGTGATGGTTAATTTGCATGTTACTCTTTTATTAGATTAGAAGATACTCTGTTGACTAGCTTAGCATCCTGACTTTATGTAACAATTTCTTTCTTTCTTTTTTTCTTTAAGTATATTTTATTGATTTTTTTAGGGAGGAGAGGGAGCGTTAGAAACATCAGTCAGCTGCCTCCTTCACACCTTCTTCCGGGGATGTGCCCGCAACCAAGGTACATGCCCTTGACCAGAATTGAACCTGGGACCCTTCAGTCCACAAGCTGACACTCTATCCACCAAGCCAAACCAGTTAGGGCTGTAACAATTTCTTGCTACCTATTTAATCTTTTGTTTTCCTGTTTTCACTTGCCTCACTTTGCCATACGTCCTCATATCTAGACTTTAAAGTTTATTTTATACTCATGATATTTTATTATTTTCTAATTTTTATTTATATTTTTTGGCTTTTTTAATCACTTTAATGTTTTAACTTTTTAACTGCGTATGCACATCTTATGCATAGCTTATATTTTATTATATGCAGGTCCCTAGCGTAGCTTATATTTTTTAAATTGAATTTATTGGAGTGGAACATTGGTTAATAAAATTATATAGGTTTTAGGGGTACAATTCTATAGCACATCATCTGGATATTGTATTGTGTGTTCACCACCCCAACGCAAGTCTCCTTCTGTCATCATCACCACCAAGCTCCTATAGCTTCTTCTACCTCCCTCCCCCAACTCCCTCTCTTTCTGGTAATCACCACACTGTTGTCTGTGTCTATGAAGGTTTTTTTGTTGTTGTTGTTGTTGCTATTGTTGCTAAACCCTACACCTTTTTCACCAAGTATTTTATTTATTTTTAACACTTAAAAATTCTTGACAGGAGAGTGATATGTCATTATTTGACAAGTCAGAACTTGGATTATACAATTTGTATGCTAGAACCTCAGCATGCTGCAGAGCTAGCATCCTGAAACCTCTGGATGCCCAGGCCAGTGGCACTGCTCTTTGAATTTCTATTTCAAGTTACTGTAGTATATTGTCAGGTAACATTTTTTTTCTTTGAGAAGACAGCATGGTGCATACATTTTCTGAGTGCCTAAACAACAGATTGGCATTGTTGTGTAATAAGTAAGAGTTGCATTCTGCGGCCAAGTGTCCTGGGTTGAAAGCCCAGATCTGCCTCCTGAGTGGCATGATCTTTGGCAAGTTTCCCAACCTCTTAAGGCCTCTGTTTTCTCATCTGTAAAACCAGGGATAATACTGGCATTAAATTAATTGGATTGTTCTGAGGATTAAATAAATAAGTTAATAATTGCAAAGCGATTGGAGCTTTACTTGGTTCATAATAAGAGTTCAATAAATATTAGTCATTGCTATCAGCCTGAAAATGTCATTATTTTCCCTCACTCTTGATTAACAGTTAATCTGAGAATAGAGTTCTAGATTCAAAGTTATATTCTCTTAAAGTTCTGCAAGAACTTGTGTTACTCTTGAGATGCTAACTTTTATTTCCTTTGTAAATGACCTGCTTTTCTATTTCCATCTTATAACTATTCTGGGATCTTTTTGTATTTTCTCTTTATACTTGAAATTCTAAAATTTCACCAGGAGGTGTCTAGGTATAGTGTTTTTCTTTCATATTCATTAATACTCAGTGAACTCTTTCATTCTGAGGATTCTAAGTTTTCTCCCAGTGCCATTTTATTCTAATTAACATTATTAATGTTTCTTCCTTGCATTATCTCTGTTCGCTTCTTTGGTAATATCTACCATTTCTGCAACTTTATTTTTAAAATTACTAATTTGGTCTTTCATCTTATTTATTCTATTCTATTACCTCGTTTTTCTATTTTTTCTTTTAACAGTCATATTTTAAGGCTTCTTTCTTATAATCTTAATGATCTGTTTTTATAGCAGCCTGTTCTTGTTCTATTTTTGCAATATCCTCTTAAATCTCCTTGGGGATACTATAATTTATGAAAGTTCTTTTTTTGTTCCATGTATTATCTCTCTTTCTTCTTGATCAATTGGTGTTTGTTGCTTATTAATCTTTTTCTTTTGTGCTTTAAGTTTCTCAAATATTTGGTTTCCTGCTTATATTTAAGAATAAAGGACCTTCTTGATTAATATAACTAGGTAGCCTGGGTTTGTATTGATCTGAGTAGAGTTGTATAGGTCTGATTACTGAAAAGCTGACATTACCAAGCAAATGAGAATATGTATCTTACTTTATTTAGCCCAAATATAACATACTATACACACTGTTCTATATTTTGTTTTCTTTCCTCTTAATACTCTATCATATATATATATATATATATATATATATATATATACACACACACACACACATTTTCTTTCTTTCTTTTTTTTAATAAAAAGCTTCCTTGTGGATTTTTTTTTTTACAAACATGCAGGATTCAGTTTTGGAAATATGCTACAATTTATTTAATCAGATTCTTACAACAATGCCAGAATGAATAACACTGTATATGTGGTATTTTGCATGTGTGCAAGTATATTATAGGATAAATTTAAATAAACACAAGTTTGGGGCAAAGGGTAATGAATTTTATATTTTGCTAGATATTGCCAAATGGAACTCCATAGGGGTTGTCTCAACCTGCAATGTTTGAGAATGTCTTCCACCCTAGCCATCCCCACAAACACCTAATACAGTACCAGTATATTATCAAACTTTGGGATCCTTGTTACTATGATGTGAAAATTAATATCAATATAGTTTTCATTTGCCTGTTTCTTATTGTGAGTGAGGTTAAACATGGTTTAAAACATTTAAGAGCCATTTTACTTCCTTTTCTAGAAATTATCTTTATAAATCTTTTGCCCATTTTTCTAATTAGTTTTAAAGTAATTTTCTTAATCAAGTTTACAAGTTTTTTTATATGTTGTCTGTGATATGAGTTGCCAATACATTTTTGCTTTGCTTTTTTATTCTCCTTACAGTGTTGCTACGGTCTGAATGTTTGTGTCATATGTTGAAACCTAACCGCCATGAGACTGGCATTAGAAAGTTGGGTCTTTAGAAGGTAATCAGGTGATGAGGGCGGTGAGCTCATGAATGGGACTAGTGCTATAAAAGAGGCCTGAGAAAACTCTCTTCCTATTTGTGAGCAAAACAGGAAGGTTATTACCCTCACCAGACACCAGATCTGCTGGTTCCTTGATCTTGGACTTCACAGCCTCCAGAACTGTGAGTAATAAATTTCTGTTTATAAGCTACTCAATTTGTGGTACTTGTTATAGCAGCCCAAACAGACTAAGTCAGATGTGTTTTTGCTATGCAGTTGTTTTTGATTTTGATGTGCTTAAATTCACCTTAATTAAATTGCTTCTGGGTTCTGTGTATAGTTAAATTCTGAGTCCTGTGTGTAGTTAAAGGCCATCCTTACTCTGAGGTTATTTTTAAAAATCCTGTTTGATTCTAGTCCTTTAGTTTTACTTTTTAAAATAATAAAACAAAGAGAAAGGGAGTGGACTGACAATTCTCAGGAGGAAAGGGGTGTTGGGGGTGCAGGAAGAGACTGGACAAAAATCGTACATCTATGGATGAGGACAGTGGGGGGGGGTGTAAAGGCAGAGAGTGGGGTGGGAACTGGGAGGAGGGGAGCTTTGGGGAGAAAAAAAGATTTTTTAATCTGAACAATAAAGATTTAAAAAATAATAATAAAACAAAGATTGTTATTTAAAATTTAAATACACTGCCCTGGCTAGTGAGGCTCAGTTAGTTGAGCATCATCCTGTGCTCTGAGAAGTCACTGGTTTGATGCCAGGTCAGGGCACATGCCAAGGTTGTGGGTTCATTCCCCAGTTGGAGTTTGTGTAGGAAGCAACCAATAGATATTTCTCTTTCACATCAATGTCTCTTCTCTCTCTCTCTCTCTCTCTCTCTCTCTCTCTCTCTCTCTCTCTCTCTCTCTCTCTTTCTCTCCCTTCCTCTCTCTCTAAAAACATATAAAAATTTAAATACACCCAACAATACATAATTTGTTTCTTTTAAAAAAATGTTTTTATTGATCTCAGAAAGAGGAAGGGGGAGGGAGGGAGAGAGAGAGAGAGAAACATCAATGATGAGAGGGAATCATCAATCAGTTGCCTCCTGCAGGCCACAACTGGAGATTGAGCCTGTAACTGGGCATGTGCCTTAACAGGAATTGAACCGTGACCTCCTGGTTCATAGGTTGACACCTAACCACTGAGTCACACCAACTGAGCCATAATTTGTTTTTTCCCCAACAAGTTAATAAAACTATCAAGTGTTGGGAAAATGCCAGACTCTGGTTGGGTGAGCATTATAATGTGGATGAAACTACAAATTCCCTGATGATTGCCAGTGACCCTAAGTCCACTAAATTACAGAAACTCATGATTGGGAAGAACATTAAAGAATATTTAAAAAGGAAATGAACTATTAACATAATGAATAAAAATAAATAATACAAGTGAAACAATGATCATTATACAGTTTAAACCATGTCTTTATATTTAACCATTGTCAAATATTTCAAAGATGAGGCATCATAATTTTTACAGTAAGAAAAAATATCAAGTACATCAAACTCATTAGTCTTCATATTATTTTAGCTGAGTCTAGCTATAAATGTTGTACCTAATTTGGGTTAATTAATATAGACAGTATTTTAAATATTCTAACTAAAAGTTTTTTAAGTTCATCAGCTTTAAGTTTTACTTTTTCACATTAAAAATTTTGACCATGTTGGGTTTGGCTTCATGTTAGGAGTGCGATTTTAATCCAGTTTCACTTTTTTTTTCAGATGGGCACCATTTGTCCCAGCAATTTATGCACTCCTTTTATATTTTGGTGTCTGGACCATTTCCCCTAACAGCGGTCAGTCAGTCAGTCTTTAACATTCCAGCTCTGAGTGTGAGCAGAATACTGTAACTTCTTTTCATTAGAATGGCTTGGGAGCCAGGAGGAAGGTAGTCACTGGGCTCTGAGCCAGCGAATCTCAGCAATGAAAGCTGCCAGGATCAGCACACCTGAATGTCCTTCACATGACTGAACAGTAGACGCTGTCCCTTCACAGTCAACTCTGCTAGGACTTAGTTTGTTGCTGTTGAGAGCCTGGATTTCAGAATATTCATTTTCTAATATTCTCATGTATTTTGAACTTTCATCTATAGCTACAGGAGAAAAATCTTTGGCTAGAGAGTGGATTGGATGTCTTTTCCTAGTTAATCTCAGCAAGTATGGATAAGCTCCCCAATTTATACACCAGGAATTTCTTTCTGTGGTTCTGATTTAATATCTTGGCAAGATGAATGCAATTTGCTTTTACACTTACATATTCTGTAACAAGGGATACAATGCTTAATTGGATAAATGCCATATTTTTCTAGGCTTTCAACTGTTATTTATTCTACATACTTTCTAATTGGTTGAATTGCTTCTGTTGGGGGATGGGAGAGCTCCTCCTGGAAGCATTTTAAAAGGACAGATACATTTTTCTACAGAATATTTCTCTCCGTATTTATTTGGCAACCTAATCTGATGGATTTAAGAGGAAGAACCTGAGATCAATCTGGAGAAACTTCTCCATACTTCTTTTAGAAACTAGTATCATAGGTTAGATTAGTTATTGTTTCTATATCTTAACTATTGTGACTATTTTAGATTGTATGGAAAGTGATTATTTCTACCTCATTGTTTTCACCTCAGAGTCTGTATTCATGATTAGACCAGGGGACATTAGGAGATGACGAGGAGCATGAGACGAAGGGCTGCAAACTATGGGTTACCATTCAATGTCAACACATACTATACTGGTCTTGTTTTTCTGATACTTATTATTTTCTTTTCCTTTCCTTAATTACATTCCTGTTGTAAATGCAGCCCATCCTCAATAAGTTTGCAAGGAGTATAAATCTGTTTTAGTTTTCATTTGCTCTAAAATAGCTCAGTTCTTATTTTAGAATGGTTCTGAGAGGGTTACCATTCGTTAACACATACCTATATTTTGTTCTACAATACTATACTATGGAATTATACTGGTGCCATGCTCTGTCCAAAATACAGTTTTCTGTGATTGTGTCTTATAAAATGGTGTGATCAGCATTTTTGTAGGCCATAAATTGCAAGTAATGTAAGCTTGAAAATCAATTGTGTACAATTTTCTGTAAGACTGATTTTTATCTAGAACAACTGCATTCCTTTTTTTTAGGTATCTGATATGTAATTTCTTACTTGGGGAGTTTATAGAATAGTGGGTTATAAATAGAACTGATTTTATTTTCAGACTGGTATCCTGTTAAGATACATCTAAGAAGTAATAATTCTCTATTCACTGAAGTTGGCATACATTTTAAAAAGGACTTCTTAGCTCAGTTTTAGTACTCATGTAATTATACTGCCAACATTTTTAAAAAATTCAAACTCTTTTTTTTGAGGGATGAGAGTATATGGTGAGCTTATTCATTTATCTATGTATTGAATAACTAGAGGGCTAGTGTGATCCCTTGGCCTGGCCTGTGGGAATCAGTGGACCTCTGCACTGCCGCAGCCCGGCCTAACCCTCCAGCTCATCAGGCTCCAGCCTGCTGTCTGCGTCGATCCTGCATAGCATGAAGTAGGGTAGGAAGTGGCAGATGGCTGGGGAGGAACCCAAGCCCAGGATGGGCACTGCTCCTCTCCCACTCATCCTGGCCTCACTGCGCCTGCTGCCACTGCCACTCAGGCACTCAGGGGGAATGTCCACCGGAGAGGCTCATGCCCCTGCAGCTGTGCTCACCAGCCATGAGCCTGGTGCCTGGCGCCCATCAGTCAGCTGAGCAGTGCTCCCAACTGTGGGAGTGCATTGACCACCAGGGGGCAGCTCCTGTGTTGAGCATCTGCCCCATGGTGGTCAGTGCATGTCATAGCTACCAGCCAGTCATCTGGTCACTTAGACTTTTATATATATAGATTTTTTTTTTTACTAATGGCCTACTGTGCCACTTGGTGTTATGCCACTTGGTACTAAGGTCTAGTAATTCAAGTTGAATTAAGGTTCACTTATTGATCTAGAGGAATTTATAGGCTAAAAACAAATATGCAAGTAAGTAATTACAATGTTATATGATAATTCCTATATGGATGCACAGACAATCTTCAGTGAGCACAGGATAAGAGTCTTTCAGCCTGTCTGAGTGTAATATGTTAGCTGAGGTTTGAAGGATGAGAAGAGTTTTTCAAATGCAAAAGAAGCAGAGCGAATAACAGGTGCAAAAAAAAAGAAATATGAGCACTTGATATATTCTGTAAAAAGAGAAAAAAAGGAAATCAGCTTTTATTACAGATAAAAACTGGATTAGCTGATATAGCTTAGATAAGCAATCTTTAATCTTTTTCATCCCATGGAACACAAACTGATTACTAAAATTCTGCAGCACACCAAACAATATATTTATTTATTTTTGCTGATCAGACCAAAAAATAGGTATAATTTTGATTTCATTCACACTGAATGGCTATTGTTGCATTGCCTGTTGTCATTTTTTTTTTACTTGACAACCTAAGAGAAAAGAGGTCAGTCCCCCTGACTGAAGAGTCAGGTATTGCACATTTTAAAAATTCTTGTGTCACCCCAGTGTGCCATAGCACACTGGTTGGAAATTGCTGACTTAGATGTAGTCATACTAGGCTTTTTAATACTTGCTCCTGAATTATATTTGCTGCCTATACTACCCCACCACTTCCTCAAAGGGTCAGAGTCTGCCCCTAAAAAAATTATCCTACAGAGAAAAACCAAGATGGCGGCATAGATAAACATCTGAAATTGCTGCCTCGCACAAACACTTCAAAAATACAACTAAAAGATAAAACAGACATCAACCAGACCCACAGGAAGGCTGGCTGAGTGGAAATTCTATGACTAGAAGGAAAGAGGAAAGCACAGTGAGACTCAGAGGAGGTGCCCAAGTAAAGTGCAGAGGTACAAAGGCACGTGGAAAGGGCTGGCAACTGACCATGCGGTTGTCTTTTTCAATTGAGAGGGAGACACAAGCTCCTGAATGCTCTGAATTCCAATTGCAGGCAAGTCTCTGGGGACCCAAACTCATATGGGGAGAAACTGGACTGTCTGGCATCAGGCAGAACTTGAAGGCAGCTTTCTCTCAGAGGTGCTTACAGTGATTACTGCAGCACACTGAGACCTGGGGCCTCTCAGGGCAGGGCTGAGGATCAGACATAGCTGTTTGCTCCTCCCTGTTGATTCCCTGAGACTCCGCCCCATCCAAGCTGTGCACAGAGGCTTTTGCATATGAAAGGCCTGGCCCTTTGCAATCTAAGATTATCTAACCAACTGCAGCTGGGTTAGAGAGACCCAGAACATCCAAAAGAAGGCCCAAGGCCCCTGTATTGCTTCACAGCTGGGCCTCATCTGGGCACCTCCAAACCAAAGAAAGAAGAGGAATCTGCAGATCTTTCTGTAGCTCCTGCTGGGTAGCGCCTCCTTAGAGATCCAAGAGCCAGTGTACCCAGTGGTCAGAGCAGGGCCATACAGATTACAACTCCTCAGATCCATAAGGAACACACTCAGGGGGCAGACTCAATGAGCACAAAAGCCCCACTGAAGCAAGTCCTGCCCCATAAGGGCATCTCCAGCACATAAGTTCTCCCACCGTACACACAGCTGATTCTCACAGCTAATTGACCTGGAGGTCAATTCCTCCCAGTGATACCTACAACAATCAAGGCTTAACTACAACAAGACTGTGCACAAAACCCACAAAGGGGTGCATCAAGAGTGTCCACCTCAGGTAATTGGGGAGGCTGAGCCACTTGGCCCTATAGGACACCTAGCACAGAAAGCCACTCTCTCAATACAGGAAAGCAGCCAAAATGTGGAGACAAAGAAACAGATCACAAATGACAGAAACAGAGGAAAGAAAACTACTGGATATAGAGTTTAAAACCACGGTTATAAGGTTTTTCAAGAATTTTCTAGAAACTGCCGATAAATTTAGTGAGACTCTCAATAAATCTAGTGAGACCCTTGAGGATATAAAAAAGGACCAACTAGAAATTAAGCATACACTGACTGAAATAAAGAATATTAGACAGAGATCCAACAGCAGACTAGAGGATCGCCAAGAATCAAGTCAAAGATTTGAAATATGTAGAAGGAAAAAACACCCAACTGGAAAAGCAAAAGGAAAAAAGAATCCAAAAATATGAAGATAGTGTAAGGAGCCTCTGGGACAACTTCAAGCATACCAACAACCGAATTATAGGGGTGCCAGAAGAAGAGAGAGAGCAAGATATTGAAAGCCTATTTGAAGAAATAATGACAGAAAACTTCCCCTACCTGGTGAAAGAAATAGACTTACAAGTCCAGGAAGTGAAGAGAATCCCAAATAAGAGGAATCCAGAGGAAAACACCAAGACACATCATAATTAAAATGTCAAGAGTAAAAGACAAAGAGAGAATCTTAAAAGCAGCAAGAGAAAAACAGTTAGTTACCTACAAGGGAGTACCCATAAGACTGTCAGCTGATTTCTCAACAGAAACTATGCAGGCCAGAAGGGAGTGGCAAGAAATATTCAAAGTGATGAGTAGCAAGAACCTACAGCCAAGATTACTTTACCCAGCAAAGCTATCATTCAGAATTGAAGGTCAGATAAAGAGCTTCACAGATAAGAAAAAGCTAAAGGAGTTCATCACCACCAAACCAGTATTTTATGAAATGCTGAAAGGTATCCTTTAAGAAGAGGAGGAAGAAGAAAAAGGTAAAGATAAAAATTATGAACAACAAATACATATCTATCAACAAGTGAATCTAAAAATCAAGTGAATAAATAATCTGATAATAGAATAAATTGGTGAATAGAATAGAATCAGGGGTATAGAAAGGGAGTAGATGGACAATTCTCAGGGAGGAAAGGGGTGTGGAGGGTGTGGGAAGAGATTGGACCAAAATCGTACACCCATGGATGAGGACAGTGGTGGGGGGTGGGTAAGGGCAGAGGGTGGGGTGACAACTGGGTGGAAGGGAGCTATGGGGGGGGGGAGAGGAACAGCTGTAATAATCTGAACAATAAAGATTTAATTTAAAAAAGCGATCTACACAATACTAGGAGAAAATATGATTGTCACTATAGCCTAGGTGGGGAGGCAGTGGAGAGCTATCTAAATATGACTTAGAATTCAAAGGCAAATAAAATTTTTATTTAAAAAAATTATCCTACACATGGGGATGTAGTGTACAGCACAAGGAATATAGTCAATAATATTGTAATAACTTTGCGTGGTGACAGGTGGTTACTAGACTTATGGTGATCACATCCTAAGGTATATAAATGCTGAATCACTGTTGTGCACCTAAGGCTAATATAATGTTGTATGCCAGCTACTCTATATAATAAAAGGCTAATATGCAAATTGTCCCCTTGACCGGAAGTTCAACTAAGTGATGGGGCTGGCTGGCCAACCACCTACAACCCCTTCCCTTAATCTGTCCTCCCAACCCTGGTTGGGGGTGGGTCGGCTGGCCAACCACCCATGGCCTCTACCCCCAGCTGGCCTCAGCCCCACCCACCCTGATTGGGGAGTGGTCCAGCTGGCCAACTGCCCGTGACCCCTCCCCCCAGCCTGCCCAGCCCTATTGGCCCTGATTGGGGCAGGCCAGCTGGACCCTACTTGTGCATGAATTCGCGCACCAGGCCTCTAGTATTGTAATTAAAGATTGTTTTGATTATCCTGTAGATGAGCAGCAAATGGGGTATGTCTACAGTTTGGCTGATTCTCTAAAAGGCTAAGTCAGAATAGTCTCTGAAATTCACCAGGAAAATCTCTCAGGCTCCCAAGGGAAAGTGAGCATTGGATGTGATAGACAATGTGAAAGAGAAAATGTGTATTACTGTGGCGAAAGTCTCCTAACCATGAGACCAAGAGGAAAGATGTAGGTAACGTTGTACGTTGGCAAGTTTTGAGTTGGTGTGTGGTTTTCATTTTCATTATAATGGGAGCATTTAGTGTGAAGTCTGAAGGAATCAAAGGAGGCATGACTGGAAATTTCTTAGGGGTTTATGGTAGTACACTGACACAATGGTCTCAGCCTGCTGTGAGAGAATGTAATAAAATTTCTTAAAGTCTCCTGACATCTCTTGTCCTGGCTCTTTTCCACATGGACTTAACATTTTGGTAAATTTTTTTAAATGCCTGAAGCTGTCTATGGGGTAAAATGTATTCCAAAAATTCTCGGCCTGTAACAGACCCAAATAATTTTTTAATACTTTTTTTATGTATTACTTTCCTTAGAGATAGCATGCTAAGGTTTGGGTGATAATGAGCTCCACTCCTGGTCGTGGCAAGACTGTTAGGCAAGTGCCTGTATTTTATTCCTTAAAATATTACAAAGAGTAGTACATATGTCTCTTTTTTTCCCCCCTTGACCTTCCCCTGTCCTCCCCTACGCTGACGGGGAGTTCTTGATTAAAAATTTGGTCTATATGGAGCAACAAAAATTTTCATAGAATGCAAAAATAGTATTGTAATATATATATATTTTTAATTTCAACATAAGTAGAATTTACAAATATAATAAATAAAAAATTAAATTGTGTATAGCATTATTTTATTCTTTGGCATATTTCTCATTTGAGTGATTATTTTTAGTAGATTGCTGTCGTTGTTTAAAAGGTTATGAAATTTTTCACAAGAATTTGTTAAATTATATTTCACACATAAAATGGTTTTCAAAGTCTCAACACTTAATTGTGATTTTTCTGATGTCCACACTTTATTTACCATAGAAAAAATGCATTCAGTCGCAGCATTAGTTCCTGGTAAGGACAGCGCGTTATTATTTTAATTTTAATCCTATATTTTTTTCTAAATAATAACAATACTAACTTGTATTATTTTTCCTCTGAATTTGCCGTAATATAAGTCGTGTCACTTTCAAGGCCAGCGCTAGACTTTTTGCCGCCACTATAAAATATAAATAATATGAGTACTGTCTGCTAATTTCAAGAAAATTTATATATTTATGAAATAAATACATAAATTACTTACCTAAATTATCTGAATAGCTGATTTGTAATGACATCACTTACTTAACTAGCACGCAGTACGATGTGTATCATCTGAGAGACAGTTACAAAATGTTTTCGTCGTTGCCAATCCCAAAAAATGCCATTGTTCATTAAGTCCAAACAATGGTGGTCGAATTCTAACAACTGATCAACAATGCGAACTTTGATAAGCAGTTCTCGATAATCAGTTCTCAACAATTATTTGTCATTATTAAAGTTTAACATGATAAAATTAACAAAAATAATATAAAACTCATATCCTGGCTAAATAGCCACTTGGCTGCCAAAAACCATATATTCCCTTCCCGTTCTCCCGCCGTTCCCTAGCTTGTCGTGCATTCTTTCCAAAAATCGGGACTTTTTTAAAACGCTGCGGGACGCGGGACAAATTGTTAAAAATCGGGACCGTCCCGCCAAAAGCGGGATGCCTGGTCACCTTACACTAACAGTACTCTTGACAGAGATTCTATATGGGTTGTAGAGATGCTTACAAGGTAAAATGAGTAAGAACTGGATTTTGTACAGGGAAAGCAAAAAAGAAGAAAAATCAAGAATGACTCGCAGATTTATGGCTTGGGAAATTGATTGTCATTCATTAATCTAGTTAATATAAAATGGAAGCAAAGGGACAAATTCCGTTTGGAATGACTCACTGAGTTGAATATGCTTAGCGGAAATCTGAGTATACATATTTATTGCAGATTGGACTAGTGGGTCTGGAGGTAAAAAAAGGAATGTGAGTTAGTGAAAGGGATTTGGGGTGATTAGCAATTTGGGGTGAAGCCAAAGGCATGAGTCAGTGAGTTGGGGAGGGTTTGTAGACTAGGGAAAGAAGGTGACTAGTTTTTTTCTTTCATCTGATACTTAAAATATCTGACATGTATTAAATAACTATCCATAAATTATTCTATTATTGGCAATTTGAATGTTAAATCCAGACTCTATAGCTTAGGGATTGACTTCTTCATGCGATGGTATGTGTACTGATCAAGAGTTTTAAATTATGAAAATAGAAGTGGCCTCTGCCTGTGTTAAGTGCAACAGATTCCAACGGAAGGTGGTGGAGCCAGCCCTGAGCAGGTTCTAAGTAAGATGAGGCCCAGCCAAGCTCCGGCCAGGGGCTGCCTTTGTTTAGGATGATGTCACTGGGCACTGCCCCGGCCGCAGCTGGCACACCGCCGGCATGTGTGTGCCATCAAGAGACTGCGCTCCAAGGTCCTGCAGCTGCTGCGAGGCAGCTCTGACCCCGGGCCTTTGGTTACTCTGCGAAGTTTCAAAGTCCAGGCAGGAGCCTCTGCGAGGGTCTGCTCTCCCTGCCAGGAGTCAGGGAATACTTACCTTCTTTGACTTTCATGGCGAGGTGTGGGGGCCCTGCTCCCCACCTGTTGTGGGGTTTTCCTGAAGTAGAACGGGAAGTTATACGCTGAGCAGTCAAAAGTGCTAACCGGTCCTTACCATATCAATAACTGAGATTTACATAATGCTTTGCAGAGTGCTTCGGGAGGTTTTTTCACTTGATTCCTAGCAAAACTTGGAAAGTATTTCAGTGTTTGAGTTGAGGAGGCTAATGCTCAAAGAGGTTAATGGACTAACCAAAGTGGCAATGCCAGGGAAGAAACAAGAACATTTCGACTGGCTGTTATATGTAAAATATAGTCCTAGATGCTTTCACACCCAGTATCTTCTAAAAACATAAATACTTTAAATATTTTATTTAACCACATATATCTAAATATTAACATTTTAACATTTAATCAATATTTTAAACTATCTCTGATAGTTGCACTTTTTCATACTAAGCTTTCAAAACCCAGGGTGTATTTTCTACTTAAAACATCTCTCAATTAAAAATAAAAAATCACCACACATGCAAAAAGATCACCACAATCTAGGCCCCAAGCCTACCTACCCATCACCCTCAAAACTTTTCCCCTGTGCTTTTATTCATGATGATGATGATTTTGTGATAAGGACACAACATAAATCTACCCTCAAGAAAATGTTAAGCGTACAGTACAATATTGCTACTGTCAGCTCCTGCCGTCCTATCCCTGTGCCCAACCCCAGCACGCCTTCTCCCTGTGGCTGCAGAAACCACCTCTCAGGTCTGTCTCGCCAGGCTCCTCCCTACAGCTGCAGAGAGGACTGGCTTCCTGTTCCTATGTTGCAGGCAGCCGCCTTTTGTCACATCCTGCATCTGCCCATTCTATGAGAAAACATCTCCCCTAGACCGCCAGGCTCGGCCCACAGAGAGTTAAAATACCAGCCCCGAGAGGTTTCCTAAAACAAACAAACAAAAAGTAAAACAAAGATGCAAACAAACCCTTGGCTCTCTCTCAAGTGTCTAGCTCTTACAATTGAAAACCAGAATTTTTATGCTTATTTCCTTTCCACTGAATTATTTTTAAGTGTAGTTTGAAAATCAAAGCGAGAAAACGACTTATTTGTTTTAGATCATTGCTACTTAAAGTGTGGTCCCCTCTGAGCAGCAGCCTCCTGGCCTACCCTGAGTGCTTGTTAAAAATACAGACACTCTTCCCATCCCTGTTGAATCACAATTGGCACTTCAGCAGGATCCCCTGGTGATGGTATGTACATTAAAATTGTAAAAGCAACCATTCTTGGTAACTTCCGCTGTATTCCTAAAGTATCCTCTCAGACACAAGGCAGAGAAGGATTTACTAGGAATTAAAAATGCATCTGATATTTATATGCATCTTATCCCCAAAGGCAGCCTCTTATTTAATGAGGAAACACCTGTCGAAGTCAGGAATAAGACAAAGTTGGCCAATATCATCATTATTATTTAAAACCTTTTTAAAAATGATCATCTAGTGCTGCTAGAGAGAGGCATACGAATTAAAGAGGAAGAGGTAAAATCATCTCTACTTACAGATATTAATATATATCTGGGGAGAAAATCATTGAAAAAAAAATACTCAAATACTTTAAGATACTTTAGTTAGACACCAGGCTATAAAATCAATATGTAGGAAGCAATAGCTTCCATATATAGAAAATAACTGGTTGGAAGATGTAAAGATTCCTTTCATAATTGTAACAAACATAACAAAAGTACCTAAACATAAATCTAATAAGAAATGACCAAAATAGATATAAAGAAACTATAAAATATACCCGAATGACAAAAATGTAAACATGAACAAATAGTAGGCCATACCATGGATATAGATAGGAAGAGACTCAATATTGTAATGATATTTATTCTGATAACACTTATTATCAGTTTTTTTTTTCTTGACGTTGAACAAATTGATTATATTTAATTTGGAAAAGTGATTAAACATAAATAGCCTGGAAAACCTTTAAAAAAAAAAACAATGGTGAAGGCTAGATCTTATACCAGATGTTAAAACATATTACAAAGTCTCTATAATTAGAAGAAAATTATATTGGCAAGTGAATAAACAAACAAAATAAGGGAACCAAATAGAAAATCCAGAAATAAACCTAATTGCACATTCAGGCCATGATAAAAGCAGCATCTGAAAATAGTGGAAAATAAAGACTTTACAAAGAGTGATGTTGGAACAACTGGATAGCCATATGAAATAGATTTTTAAAAATTAATCTGCATATCATATACTAATATAAATTCAAAATGAGTAAAAGAGCTGAGTGTAAAAAATGAAACTGTACAAATAATAGGAGAAAACATGAGTGAATCATAACATGTGAGTGAAAATTTTTCCAAATTAAGAGAAAATGTTGAAAACTTTGGATATTTTTTTTCCAAATTCTTCATAGCAAAATGCCATTAAACATGAAAAAATGCAGGTGATATTTATGAAAAATATTTGCACTTTTTTTCACAGAAAAAGAGTTAATATCTCTAATATCTAAAATTTTTCTATAAATTGAGAAGACAAAACCTTATAAAACTGGACAAGAAATACATATATATATATATATATATATATATGTATATATCTAAACTAATAAAAGCGAAATATTAAAATTAACCGTTTCTCCGAGACAGGGTAAGCCACGCCCACCAGCCAATCAGAGTGGCTGTATGCAAATTAGCCCAGCCAACAATGGCGGCCGCCACTCACGGACCTGAGTAAAGGTTTAGGCAGCGTCCGTTGCAGCAGGAGCGAAAGCGATACTGTTTTCGGCCCTTGGCGAGCAGGCTCCGAAACATGTTTCAATAATGTATCAATCATAGAATCCTCGGGAGCTGAAGGGAACAGCAGACCTAGCCTGAGTCTAAAACTATAATATTGTTGCAGTATAGACTCTGCGAGGTGAGGCAGAGAGAGGCTTTGTTACATGTGTAGGCCGGCTTAAAGGAACAGTGTATCAATTATAGGAGAAAAACCCCAGAAATCTGTGTCCAGCCAGCCTTGCTGGGACGTTGGGTCAATG
>PVJC01030031.1:0-21460 GCA_004026665.1 Murina feae | reverse complement strand
TTTATTTTGATAAAGTCCCATTTGTTTATTTTCTCTTTAGTTTCCAATGCCCTAGGGGCTGTGTTGGTGAAGAAACCGCTTTGGCATATGTCTGAGATTTTGTTGCCTTTGTATTCCTCTAGTATTTTTATGGTTTCCCGTTTTACGTTTAAGTCCTTTATCCATTTTGAGTTTATTTTTGTGTATGGTGTAAGTTGGTCTAGTTTCATTTTTTTGTGTATATCTGTCCAATTTTCCCAGCACCATTTATTGAAGAGACTGTCTTGATTCCATTGTATGTTCTTGCCTCCTTTGTCAAATATTAATTGAGCATATTGGTTCGGGTCAATTTCTGGGTTCTCTATTCTATTTCATTGATCTATATGTCTATTCTTGTGCCAGTACCAGGCAGTTTTGAGTGGCTTTATAATACAGCTTGATATCTGGTATTGAGATCCCTCCTACTTTGCTCTTCTTTCTCAGGATCGCTGCAGCTATTCGGGGTCTTTTTTTATTCCAGATGAATTTTTGAAGAGTTGGTTCTAGGTTTGTAAAATATGCCATTGGTATTTTAATGGGGATTGTGTTGAATTTATAGATTGCTTTGGGTAGTACTGACATTTTAATGATATTGATTCTACCAATCCATGAACATGGTATGTTCTTCCATCTGTTTATGTCTTCCTCTATCTCTTTTTTCAATGTCCTGTAGTTTTCTGAGTAGAGGTCTTTTACCTCTTTAGTTAAATTTATTTCTAGGTATCTTAGTTTTTTTGGTGTGATGGTAAATGGTATTGTTTTTTTAGTCTCTCTTTCGGTACATTCACTATTGGTGTACAAAAATGCCATAGATTTCTTGGTATTAATTTTGTATCCTGCTACATTGCCGAATTCATTTATTAAGTCTAATACTTTTTTGATGGAGTCTTTAGAGTTTTTTATGTACAATATCATGTCATCTGCGAATAAGGACAGTTTTACTTCTTCTTTTCCAATTTGGATGCCTTTTATGTCTTCTTCTTGTCTAATCACAATGGCTAATACTTCCAGTACTATGTCAAACAGGAGTGGTGAGAGTGGGCAACCCTGTCTTGTTCCTGTTCTAAAGTGAAATGGTTTTAGTTTTTGCCCATTGAGTATAATGTTGGCTGTGGGTCTGTCATAAATAGCTTTTATTATGTTGAGGTAAGATCCTTCTATTCCTATCTTGCCGAGAGTTTTTATCAAAAACAGGTTCTGGATTTTGTCAAATGTTTTTTCTGCATCAATTGATATCATTAAGTGGTTTTTATCTCTTAATTTGTTTATATGATGTATCACATTTATTGATTTGCGGATATTGTACCATCCTTGCATCCCTGGGATAAATCCTACTTGGTTGTGGTGTATGATCTTTCTGATGTACTGTTGGATCCGATTTGCTAGGATTTTGTTGAGGATTTTGGCATCTATGTTCATGAGGAATATTGGCCTGTAGTTCTCTTTCATTGTGTTGTCTTTGTCTGGTTTTGGTATTAGGGTAATGCTGGCTTCATAGAATGAGTTTGGAAGTGTTCCTTCCTCTCGAATTTTTTGGAATAGTTTGAGGAGGATAGGTTTTAGTTCTTCCTTAAATGTTTGGTAAAACTCCCCTGTGAAGCCATCTGGCCCTGGGCTTTTGTTTGCTGGGAGCTTTTTTTATTACTGCTTCAATTTCTTCCATAGTGATTGGCCTATTGAGATTTTTAGATTCTTCCCTGATTGAGTTTTGGAATGTTGTACTTTGAGAATATATTTTCTAATCCTATTTCATCAACTTACTTTCCATGAAGGAAATAGAATCAAAATAAAGGAAAGAAGCTGTGAGGCAAATCATAAGCAAGATAATTCTACAACTGGACAGCAGCATGAGAAGAACTGGTGGGAAATGAGAAAGTGACAGGACAGGCTTTATGGAGTGGAATGAGAGCAAAGACCATTAGCTTGATAAAAGCAAAAGGAGCAAGTTATGGGGATTGACACAGGAAGTGGAAAGTCTGTAGTGGTTTCACAGAAGTCCCATTAGGGTCTCTGCACCCTGTGCATCCCATCTAAACATTGTGGCAGACACTAGGATGCCATAAGCCACTGCAATAGAACTGATATTTTTTATCTAATATCATTGTTTTAAGGACTATTTTTTAAGGTTTTTATTGCTTGCTTTTGTTTTCACAAGTTAACTTTCAACAAAAAATTTTTAGGTGTTTTAAAATGAAAAACTCTCGGGATCTCTATGTTAATAAAGTCAATCTTTCCCCACACAATCACAAGAGCAGTATGGGATGTGTTTGTATCTGCTCGCTATAGGAAATCTGAAGCAAATTGATTATATATTTGACAGAAAATATAAATGGATTTCTGTAATGCCCAATTTTCTTCTTGATGCCTTAGGTCTTCTCAAAAGTTACACATTAATTTATTATATTCAGGTAACCTTATAAACTTATAAAATAAGAATTTCTGGAGATCTGAGATGGCCACAGAGTGAGTAGAAATTACACTCACTTCCTCCCAGGACCAAACAGGAATTACAACTAAAATATAGAACAATTAACTGGAAACACCAACTGAAGACTAGCTGAAAAGAAGTCTTATAATTGAGGGTTTACGGAAGAAACCATATCTAGACTGGCAGGAAGGGTGAAAACACAAAATGGCTGGCCCTGCTCCTAGGGGTGGCAGCTGAGATTCTGGAGGAATAGCTCAGCTGCTAATGTTCCTTCTGAGGAGCAAGAGGTCTCACTCTAAGTTTGGCTCCCCAGCCCAGAGTGCTAAAGCCATGAAGAGGCACCCACATAACATCTGGCTGTGAAAATCAGTGGGGATTTTGTACACCAGGGAGAGACAGAAATCTGCTAGAGACACAGGCATCCACTTAAAGGCCCAATGCACAAATTATCACTTGAAGCTAGTTCTCTGGGTTTGGTGAAAGGAGTTTGTGGCTCTGGGGAGAGAGCTAAAAGTTCAACTACCAGAATCCTTAGGCTAGGCCACTCTCTAACTCCACAGATGTCATCTTTCTTGGGTGGAACACTCTTCTCTTTATGGCATCAGCCTGGGGGAATGCAATAGGCCCACCCTCTGGACTCCCTGTCATCCCATCTTGTGGAGCTCATGCTCTGAGGAGGCATCATCTGCCTGGGCCAGACAGACTTAGGGGGTATCAGTGACAGAGTTGTGTGACTCTGGGGCAGGGGACATCCCCCACCTTCCCGTAAGCCCCATCCTCTAGGTACCTGGTGGACCCACCCTGCTGAGCTCAGGCTTCTAGGAGGTTCCAGCAGAATCTAAAGCAGACTGAATTATGTGGCTCTAGGATGGGGCCCTTTTTTCCCCTCGCATGCCTGATCATGCAGAGGCCTCTCTACACATGGCCAAATCTTGGTTTGTTGGGGCCTGATAAACTCTGCAGTTCTTAATCTGATAACTCCTTGAGACCTGCTTAAGCTATCCTCATTGTTTAAAATTCTTTTTTCTTCTTGCTGCTCTGATTGGTCATTTACTGCCACCTTGTCTTCCAAATCATTGATTCAATCCTCTGCGACATCTAACCTACTGTTTATTCTTTCTAGTGTATTCTTCATTTCAGATATTGTAGTTTTCATTTCTGACTGATTATTTTTATGGTTTCTGTGTCCTTTTTTATGCTTGCTAACTCTGTTGAAGTTCTCACTAAGTTCCTTGAGCATTCTTATATCCATTTTTTGAACTCTATATCTGATAAATTGCTTGTCTTTATTTCATTTAGTTATTTTTCTGGAGATTTCTCTTGTTCTTTCATGTTTCTTTGTCTTCCCATTTTGGTTGCCTCTTTGTGTTTGTTTCTATCTATTAGGTAAATATGCTATGTCTCACAGTCTGCCTTATGTAGGTGTCCTGTAAGAGCCAGTGGCACAGTCTCCTTGAACACCTGAGCTGGGTGCTCCAGGTATGTCCCTTGTGTGGTTATGTGAGCCCTCCTGTTGTAATTGAATCTTGATTGCTTTTGGCCCCATTTATGAGAGGAGTCAACCTTCAGGATGACTTATTGTGAGGATTGACCCAAACTACAGTGTATAAGCTGCAGTGCAGGAGCTGACCTTATTAAGAAAAATTTGCCTCAGCAGGTCTAGTGCCTTCTAAGATCTCTCTCTTGATATGCCACTTTTGAGGCTAATTGGACCCTCATAAGATGCTATCTGAAGCTAGTCACTGGGGCCTCTTGGGAGGGACTCTTGAGCAGGTCAGTGTCAAACGCTGTCTGTGAGTGGCCCTGAGCAACCTGTTTGAAGCTACAAAGCAATCCATCATTTGTGACTGCCTTTTATGGGCCTGGGTGTGCATGGGAAGGATGGAGGTACATACCAAGGCTGGCTTTTGCTAGCACTGAGTCTGGAAGCAGATCATGAAAAGGATCAAGGCACACCCCACGTCCTTCTCTCTCAGCCAGCTTCCTGTTAAGCTCAGTTACTGAAAGAGTCTTTAGTGGGCCTGGAGTTCATGAGGAAGTTTCTCAGTGAGTCACCAGGTAAGGATGAGTGGTGTTTACCAGACTGATACACGTTCAAACTCAGTGCCAGTTCTGTCTGAGGGCACTTAGCACAATTCCAGGGTATATCAAGTCTAGCTGCCACCTCCAGGTGCCCATAGACCTTTGTATTGAGACAGGATCTCAGGGATTCAGCAGGGTGAGGCCAGCAAAGTTTATTAGGCCCAGACAGATGAAGATTTCGACATCTGAAGAGAGAGCTCTGCACTGGTCCAGTGTGCAAAGGAATTTTGGCCCCATCCTAGAGCCACACAACTCTGTCTAAGATGAGCTCAGCAGGGCAGCCACCAGGAGTTGGGGCAGGGGATGGGGGTTTGGATCTCATGCAAGGGGGAGGTGTGGGTCAGGCTTTGAGGAAGATGTGAGGAGGGGACTCTTTCCCATATCCACACATTCACTCTGGTCTGGATTCTACCTAGACCTTCCTAAAGAAGAGCTATCAGGAGTTTGAGGGTGGGGTCGCTAGGATCTGGAGTGTGGGACTAGCAGATCTCAGGTTTATGAGAAAGTGAGGGGAATGGCTCCCATTCCACAGGCACACAACTCAGTCACTGACACCCCTTCAGTCTGCCTGAACTGCTGCTTTCTCGCCCAGACAGCTGACTTCTCAGCAGGATGTGACCCACAGAGAAGTAATACAGGGAGACCAAAGGATGGGGCTATGGCATGGCCCCAGGCTGATACAGTAAGGAGGAGAGTGCTCCATCCAAGAAAGATGGCGCCTACATCTGGGAGGGAGATTCAACACAAGGAACCTGGCTGCTGTACCTTCAGCTCTCGCCTGAGAGCCACAAACCCCTGACTCTTCTCAGAGGACTCTGGTCTGCTCTGCTCTCCCTCCTTTGAAGTCCAGGTTAAGTGACTGTGAATGAGATTTTGTGAGTTGGCCCTTTAAGAGGGTGCCTGTGTCTCTAGTGACTTCTGTCTCTCCCTGGTGGACAGAATCCCTGATGATTTTCACAGCCAGATATTAGGTGGGTGCCTCTTCCTGGCCCTGG
Source organism: Murina feae (assembly GCA_004026665.1). Taxonomy (NCBI): domain Eukaryota; kingdom Metazoa; phylum Chordata; class Mammalia; order Chiroptera; family Vespertilionidae; genus Murina; species Murina feae. Next base: position 15,937 of record PVJC01030031.1, on the reverse strand, counting down.
TGCTCTGGGCTGGGGAGCCTGGCTTGGGGTTAATACTCCACACTCCTCAGGAGAAACCTTAGCAGCTAAGATATTCCTCTAGGATCTGAGCCACTGCTTGTGGGAGAGATGCCAGTTCTTTTTGTGAAAGGAGACCTACCTTCTTGACAAGACCTGATAAGCCAGACACTTTTCTCCACCCTAATTGATCTGTTTGACTACATACAAGTGACAAATTAGGGAAAATATTCATAAATATACATATAACTATGAGAGAGACCATCCAGCTGTTCAGAAAACTGATTTCTTTTCCTCAAGGGACACATTTTCCCTCCCTATTATATTTTTACAGCTTTACAATTGAGGTAAAATAAACCACACTTATTTAAAATGTACAATGTGATGAGTCTTACCAAATGTATAAAATCCATGAAATCATCACCACAATCAAGGTAAAGAACATATTCATTACCCCCAAAGGTTTTAGAAATTATAAAAATGTGAAATAATAAATACAGTTATTCTTTGCTTTAGTAGTTCCACTCCTAGGAACCCAATCCAGGTATTAAAGGTGATACAAGAATATTTTTTGTAAAAGGCTATTTATTGTAAATTGTGTGTATGACGAAGATAAGAATAATTAAAACATAACTTGGAACAAAAGGAATAACTATCAGTAAAGGAATCATTAAATAAATGATAAAATATTCATTTCTTGCAAAGTTATGCTGCAAATTTGAAAAAAATAAATTAGTCATAAATCAAACAACATGAGGAATTTCCATGAGGCTTTGTTGAGTAAGAAAAAGAAAATGCAAAAAAAGTGAAAATAGCATATATGTATTTTCACTAAACAGTTATCAACATCTAGTATACGTTCGTGTGCATGCAAATATGTGATCATGTGTATATGTGTGTATAAAAAGAACTGAGCATGGAAAACAATCTAAAGATAACATAAGAAATTAAAACATGGATTATATAGTACTGTGGGAAGAGAGGTAAGCAGTCTTAATGTCCCTCTGCCCTCCTCCCCCATGCCCATGTTCTAATCTTCAGACATGTAACTATTGCCATATATGGTAAAAAATACTTTGCAGGTTTGATTAACTTAAGGATATCAAGGTGAAGAGACTATACTGGATTGTCAGGTGGACCTGATGTCACCACAGGGGTTCTTACTAGTATAAGAGGGAAGCGGGTGATCAAAGAGACCGAAGAAGAGAAGCTAATGTGATGATGGAAGCAGAAGTTGGAGTGATGCAGCCACAAAACCAAAGCATGTCACCAGCCACCAAAAGCTGGAAAAGGCAAGAATAGATTTTCCTCTGAAACCTCAAGAAGGATTTATTCCTGCCTACATCTTGACTTTAGCCCTGTAAGACTAATTTTGGACTTCTGGCCTCCATAACTATAAGAGAAAAAAATTCTATTTTAAGCCACTATATCTGTTACCAATGATAGAAGAGTAATACAGGGGTGATGTTGGTAGAGGGTGTTTTAAGCAAAAATCTATGACTCCCTAGTGACCCTCACCCTTATAGAGTTCACTTTCCTTGAGTGTTGGTGAAACCTTTGAAGATTATGGGATATCACTCCTGCGAGTACATTTTATGGCAAAGGTGAAGGCATTTTTGAAGATGTAATTACATTTGACTTGAAATTCATCAAAAAGGGGATTATCCTTGATGAATCTGACTTAATCAAATGAACTCTTAGAAGGCTTGGATCTTCCCTGAAATCACAGAGTTGGAGCAACATATACACTGTCCTGTTGGCCTGTAGAAGCTGATAACCATAAGTTCTATAGCCTAGAGCATGGATTCTGCCAACAACAATATAAGACTGCAGCCCCCTAGGACACCTTGATTTCAGCCTGTGAGGCCCTGAGCAGAGGCTTCAGCTAAGATCCAGGTCCAGACTCCTGACCCATGGAAACTGGGAGATAATATAGATGTTGTTTTAAGGCCCTGAGTTTGTTATAATTTCTTACACAATAAAAAATTAAAACAAAGTGTGGAAAGTGGGAAGAAAGGAAAGACCAAGGGGAAGAAAGAAATAACTGCATTAAAAAAATAATGTTCATATATTTATAATCAAGTAAAATGGTATATATATATATATAGTAAAAATGAATATTTTAATAACGAAAAATAACCCTGACACATTTGGGATTTTTAAGGAAAATTGCAGACTGAATTTAGAATTTAGGGAGTTGTGTGTGAGAAAGAGAGAAAGGTGAAGGTATTTGTGCTGCTGTAAGGTGAGATCTGAAGAAGAAGAAAAAAAACATAGGGGGAAAAGATTTTAAGAAGTATAACTGGCCCTGGCTGGTGTGGCTCAGTTGGTTAAGTCCTGTCCCATGCACCAAAAGGTCACCAGTTCAATTCCCAGTCAGGGCACATGCTCAGGTTGTGGGTTTGATTCCCAGTCAGGGTGCATACAGGGGGCAACCAATAAATATTTCTCTCTCACATCGATGTTTCTCTCTCTCACTTTCCCTTCCTCTCTCTAAAATCAATAAAAACATATTATTTTAAAAAAGAAATGTCACTGTGTGTTGTAAGAGGAATTCCCTTGGTGCATCTTGGGAGGTTTCTGTTGATATTTTCATTGTAGTCAATGATTTGGGGATGTCGATATTTCTTTTGGATATGATAGTACTTTCCAGAAGGTGGCTTCTCCTACAGATTATAGTTCCTAAAACTTTATATGCCTCCTTCCTCCCATGCAAAAGTCCAGGACTTCCAAGGTACTTATCTTTGGTCCAGCCAGTCTGTGCACAGAGCTTCAGTTCTTTCCATTTAAATCATAAAGTCACATTACTACCCTTAAAAGAAGTTACAAAAATAAATATTTTTGTACATGTATGGAACCATCCTATGTGGGTATATCAGTAGAATAGATACTTACTGGGTGAAAAATATGCATGTGAAAGTTTGATTGAGTCTTTATAGTTTCAAATGTGGTCTTCATAAAAGCCTGTACTCATCTATGGTCTCTCCACATAGGGTATGAGAGAGTCCATTTCCCCATATTTTGCTGCAATATTATAAATATTTATAATACCATTTATCGTGAATATTTTAAATTTTTGCCTCTTATTTTTTTTTGCAAAAAAAATGGAGGGAGCACATTTTTCCGCTATACATGAGCCATTTGTGTTATTTCTCTGATTACCTGTTCATAACTTACCAGTCTGAAATGATTGTTGCCAAATGAAAGGCAAACCAAACCATCTCCTGTGTGATGTAGTAACAGAAAAACTTTCTCCTTCCAGCAATATTGATGTGGAGCTGTGTACTCACTGAGCACTGAGTATCACTCATCTAAGCTATCCTGAAACTCTCAAAAGCTTCGCTGATAAAATATTCTGGAGAGTAAAGCAGTAAAAACATTTCTGCCTGCTAAGGTATGTGAAGCAACACAAATGATTCATTAAAATTGTTGCAAGAATAGCGCTCATTTAAGTACATAAAAGTTAGCAAGGAATTTTTTTTTCAGGGTTTTCTATAATAATATACACTGACTAATGTCTTCTCTCTTACAAGGTTCTAAAGCATTTCCAAATTTATCTTATTCACCTGCATCACTCTGCTAACTCTCAAAGGAGAAGAATCTACACTGTTGGAACTACACTGGGTAATATTAGTTACCCTTTTTTTAAAAGATACCTGGCTGAGCCAACAATGGTAGCTCACTTCATTCATTCATTCACTCATTCAAAAAATATTTGGCATGGTTTGCACATGAGGATACCATGATGAACATAACTGACATATATTCTGTCTTCATGGATTTATAATTTAGTGGGAGAAGTCAGTTCAATACGAAGACCATTATTATGCAGTGCAATGACTGAAAAAGTTCAGATAGTTGACTGGTTTTGGGTAGGCAGGGGGAGGAGTGCAGTAAGCAGAGGAAACCACGTGTCTTTTATCAGAGAACTATCATCATGATCTTATGATATTACCTAAGCATGCATGATGTTTCTTAGACATGGAATCAGCAGCCAAGTCTTGTGGAAGCTTTAAGAATCTTGACACAAAAATCTCAGGATTGTACTTAAGTTTTCTATTCCACTTGAGTCTCTACCCCTGCTGGCCAGGGAAGAGTTCACTAGGGCTGCTTGAAACTCTTGCCTGCCCTATAATCATTCATTTGACACATGCCAGACAATATGCTGGGCATTGTGAATACGTATCTGAATAAGAAAGCATTGCTAGCCTTAAGGGTCCCATGGGGATGGGGAAGGAGACAGACAAATAATTATTGTAATAGTAAAAAGTGTACCCTAGAATCAGCAGTGAGGAGCACATGGACAAGTGCTGTTAAAAGTTATCCCCACTTTCTCAGTGAGGATCAACAAATAAAACAGAGATAAATAAAACGTATATATATGTTATGTTTACCTGAATATAACTATGTACAATAAACTTTAGGGAGCTCTCATCTCAGAGTGTGACTTCAGTCACCACCTCTTGCCATCTTCATAAAATCCCAAGTTAAAGAACCCCACTGGATATGGTTTTGTAGGTGGATGTCTGGATTGAGTGGACAGCCAAGAGTTCAATGTCCAGAGTGAGCAAAGCCGGGTAGTAAGCCCCCATCCAGATTGCTGTCTTGATGTGTTACCTGCCATACTGATACCGTTGTAATTAGCTAATCCAATGGTTCTCAACCTTCCTAATGCCATGACCTTTAATACAGTTCCTCATGTTGTGGTGACCCCCAACCATAAAATTATTTTCGTTGCTACTTCATAACTGTAATTTTGCTATGTTATGAATCATAATGTAAATATCTGATATGCAGGATGGTCTTAGGCGACCCCTGTGAAAAGGTTGTTCGACCCCAAAGGGGTCGTGACCCACAGGTTGAGAATTGCTGAACTAGTCCTATATAATAAAGAGGTAAATGCGAATTGACCATCATGCCCTCACACAAGATGACCGCCCTCATGTGGTCATAAGATGGTCACCTCCATGTCATCACAAGATGGTCGCCACAAGATGGCTGTCAGGGGAGGGCAGTTTGGGTGATCAGGCCTGAAGGGGAGGGCAGTTAGGGGTGATCAGGCTGGCAGGGGAGGGTAGTTGGGGGCAATTGGGCCAGCAGGGGAGCGGTTAGGGGGTGATCAGGCTGACAGGCAAAAGTAGTTAGGGGCAATCAGGCAGGCAGGCAGGTGAGTGGTTGGGAGCCAGCAGTCCCGGATTGTGAGAGGGATGCCACTTGCCGGTTTAGGCCCGATCATGCAGGGATCCCAGATTGGAGAGAGTGCAGGCTGGGCTGACGGACATCCCCCCAGTGCTTAATTTCATCCACTGGACCTCTAGTTATTAGTAATAGGAAAGGGAAGGCCAGGCATTATAGGCATGTTCCGTGCAAAACACTGGAGGAAGGACCAAACAAAGGGAAGATAAATGGATGCCTAGTAAAATTGGGAGGACATAGGGAAGGTACTTATCTCTCAATCACACCTGGGGACAGAGATGCCTATGGCCACTCCAAGGGTGTGAATATTGGGATATATATAATCTCCTCAACAAAAGAGTGCCCTCTCTTGATTCCTCTTGGCATGCTTAGCTGACAGGTTGTTCTTAGCTTCCTGGCATTCTCCCATGTGACCTACGACTATGTAGATCCTCACACACTATGGACTAACTGATTCAAGTAGATTGATACTGTACTGGACCTGGCTTCACGATGAAAAGGAAACTCTGGACACTGACTCTGATTTTAGCCCTAGGGAAACCCTAGCTACACTTCTTCTATGACTGGACTAAGGGAAATGGAACTCTGGAAACCCATGGGTGTAATTCCATGGAAATAAAAATCACTTGTTCTTCCATGTGTGTCTCAGAAAATCCCTTTTCTTGGGATATTGCAAGGACTCCATCCCCAGCGACAACTTGGGGAGACAAGGCATGCTTTTCTCCAGTAACAATTCCAGCTTAAGTTGTTTGGACTTTATTCCATAAGCCAGAAATTCCTAGTCTCTGTGTAGTGAATGGCCTACACAGATCCTCTTAGACCTGTAACCAGGCAGCATCTGGAACAATCATAGTCTTGGGCTTTTTGTCTTCAGCCACAAATAAGCACTTGCTTTTAGCCCAGTGAAAGCCTAAAAGTACTACTGCTTTCTGTGTATTGATGGGTGAATAGATCAGGAAGTGCTCCTGCAATGAGGAGCTACAATGAGCTCTGGTCATTATCTCTCTATAACCCAGAAACATGGGCACCTCCAAATCAAAGCTTTGAATGCCTCTCTGGATGTCCTAAGGAAATGTGTTTGTAGAATAGATACTTGGAATTGGGATAATGAAGGTGTATTGGCAGGGAGGATTTAGAGCAGAGAGGTGAAATCATTGTTAAATTAAATGTTGAGATGCAATTACACAAATGATGTGAATAGCTGCTATCTATCTCTTCTCAGAAATGAAATGGAACTCGGTTTAAACTGCAGCCTGAGGAGTTAACAGTAGGTAAAAGGATGCAATAGGACCATCACCATGTTCCCAAGTCACTCCTGTTTATTACACTACACTATGAGAGGTTTACTTGTTTGACTATCATAGTCTGCGTTGATTCAGAGTCATCTGTGTATTCATCTGCCATGCTTATTTATATTTTCATCCACAATGCAGTGCCTCATACAGAAAGGGCTTTCAATAAATGTCGCCTTGCATTGACTTGTAAAATGGTGGCAATCAGGAGAGACAGGCCTGTGTTCTCTGAAATTTGTTAAATACAGAACAGCTTTTCTTGCTTACAATGACTTAGGAGTCATGGACCATAGGGCCATGATCTATGCTTCTGTTGTTCCTTTTTATTTCTCAGTTCCCTATCCCCCAAATTCTAAACTGAGAGACTCCTACTACCTTCCATGGAGGTTGCTGACAATGAATTCTTAAGACTGAAATTTTATTGGTTATGGTCCTTTGGAGCTTAAATCTATGAGATGTCCTTTTGTTTGTTTGTTTTTTAATTACATAAAGTATTACAAAGATTATTACATATATCTCTTTTTTCCCCTGCCCTTCCCCCAGCCTTCCCTACCCCCCACCCCAGTGTTTTGTGTCCATTGGTTATACTTAAATGTATGCATAAAAGTCCTTTGGTTGATTTCTTATCCCCTTGCTCCCCACCTTCCCTCATAGGTTGGACAGTCTAGTTGATGCTTCTACGACTCTGGTTATATTTTTGTTCATCAGTTTATGTTGTTCATTATATTCCACAAATGAGTGAGATCATGTAACATTTATCTTTCTCTGATTGGCTTATTTTGCTTAGCATAATGCTCTATAGCTCTATCCATGCTGTTGCAAATGGTAAGAATTCCCTTTTTTAAAAACTGCATAGTATTCCATTGTGTAGATGTGCCAAAGTTTTTTTTTTTAATCTTTATTGTTCAGATTATTACAGTGGTTCCTCTCCCCCCCATTGCTCCCCTCCTCCCAGTTCCCACCCCAAACTCTGCCCTTACCACCCCCCCACTGTCCTCATCCATAGGTGTACAATTTTTGTCCATTCTCTTCCCACACCCCCAACACCTTTTCCCCCTGAGAATTGTTAGTCCACTCCCTTTTAATGCCCCCAGTTCTATTCTATTCACTAGTTTATTATGTTCGTCAGATTTTTTATTTACTTGATTTTTAGATTCACTTGTTGATTGATATGTATTTGCGGTTCATAATTTTTATCTTTACTTTTTCTTCTTCTTCCTCTTCTCAAAGGATACCTTTCAGCATTTCATATAATACTGGTTTGGTGGTGATGAACTCCTTTAGCTTTTACTTATCTGTGAAGTTCTTTATCTGACCTTCAATTCTGAATTATAGCTTTGCTGAGTAAAGTAATCTTGGTTGTAGGTTCTTGCTCTTCATCACTTTGAATATTTCTTGCCACTCCCTTCTGGCCTGCAAAGTTTCTGTTGAGAAATCAGCTGACAGTTGTATGGGTGACCCCTTGTAGGTAACTAAGTGCTTTTCTCTTGCTGCTTTTAAGATTCTTTCTTTGTGTTTTGCCCTTGGCATTTTAATTATGATGTGCCTTGGGGTACTCCTCTTTGGATTCTTTTTGTGTGGGATTCTCTAAGCTTCCTGGACTTGTAAGTGTATTTCTTTCACCAAGTAGGGGAAGTTTTCTGTCATTATTTCTTCAAACAGGTTTTCAATATCTTGCTCTCTCTCTTCTTCTGGCACCCCTATAATGCTGATGTTGGTATGCTTGAAGTTGTCCCAGAGGCTCCTTACACTATCTTCATATTTTAGGATTCTTTTTTCTTTTTTCTTTTTCAGTTGGGTGTTTTTTGCTTCTTCATATTTCATATCTTTGACTTGATTCTTGCCATCCTCTAGTCTGCTGTTGGATCTCTGTATATTATTCTTTATTTCAGTCAGTGAATGCTTAATTTCTAGCTGGTCCTTTTTCATATCCTCAAGGGTCTCATTAAACTTATCAGTGGTCTCTAGAAAATTCTTGAAAAAACCTTATAACCATGGTTTTGAATTCTATATCTAATAGTTTGCTTTCCTCTATTTCAGTCATTTGTGACTGTTTCTTTGTATCTGCATTTTGGCTGCTTCCCTGCATTGATAGAGTGGCTTTCTGTGCTAGGTGTCCTATAGGGCCGAGTGACTTAGCCTCCTGAGGGGGACACTCTTGGTGCACCTCTTTGTAGGCTTTGTGCACAGTCTTGTTGTAGCTAAGCCTTGATTGTTGTTGGTATCACTGGGAGGAATTGACCTCCAGGCCACGTGGTTGTGAGAATCAGCTGTGTCTATGGTGGGAGAACTTCTATGCAGGAGACACCCTTATGGGGCAAGACTTGCTTCAGTGGGACTTTGGTGCTCACTGAGTCTGCCCCCTGAGTGTGTTCCTTATGGATCTGAGGATTTGTAATCTGGGTGGTCCCACTCTGACCACTGGTTACACTGGCTCTTGGATCTCTAAGGAGGTGCTAATTAGCTTCTGCCTGAGGCTACCCTGCCTTTTATATGCAAAAGCCTCTGTGTGAAGCTTGGGTGGGGCGGGGTCTCAGGGAATCAACAGGGTGGAGCAAACAGTTATGGCTGATTCTCTGCCCTGCCCTAAGAGGCACCGGGTCTTAGTGTCCCACAGTAATCATTTCAAGCAATGCTGAGAAAAAGCCGCTCTGGAGTTCCTCCTGCTGACAGACAGTCCAGCTTCTCCCTGTATGAGTCTGGATCCCCAGAAACTTGCCTGGAACTGGAGTTCAGAGCTGTCGGGAGTTTGTGACTCCCTCAGGATTGAAAAAGACAACCTTGTCCTCAGTTGCCAGTCTTTTCTGCAAGCCATCTCCTTCTGCGTCTCCATACGTCTGCACTTCACTTCTGCACCTCCTCTGAGTTTCAGTGTGTTTTTCTCTTTCTAGTTGTAGAATTTCCACTCAGCCAGTCTTCCTGTGGTTCTGTGCGGTGTCCATTTTTTTTTTCGTTGTGGTTTTGAAATGGTGTGCAAGCAGCAATTTCAGGTGTTTACCTATGCTGCCATCTTGGTTTCTCCTGTGCCAAAGTTTTTTAATCCATTCATCTGCTTATAGGCATTTAGGCTGTTTCCAAATCTTAGGTATGGTAAATTGTGCTGCTATGAACATATGCATGCATATATTCTTTCTGATTGGTATTTCTGTTTTCTTGGGATACATTCCTAGAAGTGGGATTACTGGGTCAAATGGAAGTTCCATTTTTAATATTTTGAGGAAACGCCATACTGTTCTCCACAGTGGCTGCACCAGTCTGCATCCCCACCAGCAGTGCAAGAGGGTTCCTTTTTCTCCACACCCTCTCCAGTACTTATTATTTGTTAATTTGTTGATGATAGCCATTCTGACAGGTGTTAAATGGTACCTCATTGTTGTTTTGATGTGCATCTCTCAGATGATAAATGCCTTTGAGCATATTTCCATATGTCCCTCACCTTCTGTATGTCATCTTTCAAAAAGTGTCTATTTAAGTCCTTTGGCCATTTTTTAAATTAGATTGTTTATCTTCCTTTTGTTAAATTGAATGAGTTCTTTAAATGTTGGAGATCAAGCCCTTATCTGAGATAACATTAGCAAATAGGTTCTCCCATGCAGTGGGCTTTCTTGTTGTTTTGTTGATGGTTTCTTTTGGTGTGCAGAAGCTTCTTATTTTGATATAGTCCGATTTGTTTATTTTCTCCTTAGTTTCCATTGTCCTAGGAGCTCTATCAGTAAAAATATTGCTACAACATATATCTTCTATTTTGCTGCTTATAGAGTCTTCTAAGATTTTCATGGTTTTCCATCTTACATTTAAGTCCTTTATTCAATAGTGAGTTTAATATTGTGTATGGTGTAAGTTGGTGGTCTAGTTTCATTTTTTCCTCAAGTATCTGTCAATTTTCCCAACACCATTTATTGAAGACACTATCTTGACTCCATTGTATGCTCTTGCCTCCTTTGTCTAATATTAATTGAGCATAATGGCTTGGGCTGATCTTTGGGTTCTCTGTTCAGTTCCATTGGTCTATATGTCTGATCTTGTGCCAGTACCAGGCAGTTTTGAGAACAGTGGCTTGGTAATATAGCTTTATATCTGGTATTGTGAGCCCTCCAACTTTGTTGTTCTTTCTCAAAATTGCTGCAGCTATTCAGAGTCTTTTTTTTTTTTAATTCCAGATGCATTTTTGGAGAGTGTGTTCTAGATCTTTGAGATATGCCCTTGGTATTTTAATGGAGATTGCATTGAATCTATAAATTGCTTTGCATAGTATGGGCATTTTAATGATGTTGATTCTACCAATCCATGAACATGGTATATTATCCCATTTGTTTATATCTTCATCTATCTCTTTTTTCAGCATCCTTAATTTTCTGAGTATACGTCCTTTACCCCCTTGGTTAAATTAATTTCTAGGTATCTTAATTTTTTTGTTGCAATGGTAAATGGGATTGTTTTTTAGTTTCTCTTCCTGTGAGCTAATTATCTACATATATAAAACCCTAATACACAAATAGACTGAAAGGTGGAACAACTAAACAACTGAACAATCGGTTGCCATGATTTGCATGACCACCAGGAGGCACACACATGGAACATGGCAGGCATCAGCAGCAGATGACAAAGTGCAGAACATGGAGGGCATTGGTCATGGCAGAAGGGTGGAGCAAGTGAGCAGGGGGTGCCAGACGAAGGTGGGGCACCAGTCACTGTCATCGAGTTGAATCTCTGGTGGTTACTGAAAATTCTTTGCTCCTGTGTGCCATGGTCCCGTCCAGCACCTGCACCTGCTGCTGGTGCCAGTCCTGCTCACACCCATGGCCAGCTTCGGAGACACCATTCACACCCACTGCAGGCACTGGCCCCACTCGCACCTGCAGCTGACACCAGACTTGCCTTTGTACCCGCTGCTAGTGCCTGGCGCTGGTCCTTATTGCTTGATGCTATCAGCAGATGTGAGCAGTGGCTTTTGGCCCCAATTGCCACTGAGGGCTTCTCTACCTCTCCCTGCTCCTAAGCGGTGATTGGGGCAGCTGTCATCACTTGCACCTTCTGATGGTACCAGCCCCACTTGCACCCACTGCTGGCACTCTCCCCAGTCACTCTGCACTGTCAGCAGGTGCAAGTGGGGCCAGTGCCATCAGTGGATGGGAGCAGCGGCTGCGGGAGCAGGGCTGCCGGCAGAGAGTGGATCAGGGGCCATGGTGGGAGGAGCCAGATGGGGGCATGGAAGATGGGCCTTGCAGCCCACAGTTCCTTTCAAGGTGCACAAATTCATGCATCGGGCCCCTAGTTGGTGTATAAAAAAGCTATCAATTTCTGGGTATTAATTTTGTATCCTGATACATCACCAAATTCATGTATTAAATCTAGTAGTTGTTTTTTTTTTTTATGAAGTCTTTGGGGTTTTCTATGTATAATATCACGTTATCTGCAAATAATGACAGTTTTACTTCTTCTTTTCCAATGTGGGTGCATTTTATTTCTTCTTATCTGATTGCTATGGCTAGCACTTCCAGTGCTATGTCAAACAGGAGTGGTGAAAGTGGGCATCCCTGTCTTGTTCCTATTCTTAGGGGAAATGGTTTTAGTTTTTGCCTATTGAGTATGATGTTGGCGGTAGGTTTGTCATATAAGGCTTTAATTAAGTTGAGGTATGATCCCTCTATTCTCACTTTGCTGAGGGTTTTTATCAAGAAAGGATGTTAGATTTTTGTCAAATGCTTTTTCTGCATCAATTGATATAACTATGTGATTTTTATCTCTCTGTTTGTTTATGTGATGTTTCACATTTACTAATTTGTGGATATTGTACCATCCTTGCATCTCTGGAATAAATCCCACTTGATTATAGTGTATGATGTTTCTAAAGTAATGCCTGATCCAATTTGCTAGAATTTTGTTGAGGATTTTAGCATCTATATTCATCAGAGATATTGGCCTGTAATTCCCCCCCTTTTTTTTGTAGTGTCTTTATCTGGTTTTGATATTATGGTAATGCTGGCTTCATAAAAAGAGCTTGGAAGTCTTTCTTCCTCTTGAATTTTTTGGAATAGTCTGAGTAGGATAGGTTTTAGTTCTTTGAATGTTTGGTAAAACTCCTCTGTGAAGCCGAGGGCTTTTGTTTGCTGCAAGTTTTTTTATTATTAGTAGTAGTAGTACTACTTTAATTTCTTCCATAGTTATCAGTGTATTCAGATTTTTTTAAATTTTTTCTTATTGAATTTGTAAGGTCATATTTTCTAGGAATATGTCCATTTCTTCTAGGTTGTCCAGTTTGTTGGAGTAAAGTTATTCATGTATTTTTTTTACAATCCTTTGTATTTCTGTGAGGTTTCTTGTTACTTCTCCTCTTACATTTCTGATTTTATTTATTTGGTCCTCTCTTTTGCTTCTTGGTGAGCCTGGCTAGAGAATAATCAATCCTCTATCCTTTCTCTTGGTTCTATTGATCTTTTTATTGTATTTTGGTCTCTATGTCATTTATTTCTGTTCTGATATTTATTATTCCCTTCCCTTGACTGACTCTGGGTTTTTCTTGTAACTCTCTTTGTAGCTCTTCAAATTATTGGGTTAGGTAACTTGTTACCAGTTTTTCTTGTTGTTGTTTTGTTTTGTTTTTTTGGTCTTTTTTTGAGGTAGGGCTGTAGTGCTATGAACTTCCTTCTCAGGACTGCTTTCACTGTGTCTCATAGGTTTTGGATTGTTGTGTTTTCATTGTCATTTGTTTCCAGGATGTTTTAATTTCTTCTTTGATCTCTTTGGTAACCCAATTATTTAATAGCATGCTATTTAGCCTCCAAGTGTTTGAGTTTTTTATTTTTTTTATTGTAGTTAATTTTTAATTTTATGCCATTGTGATCTTAGAAGATGCCTGATATGATTTCAATCTTCTTGAATTTGAAGAGACTTTGCCTGTGTCCCAATATGTGGTCTATCTTTATAAATGTCCCATGTGCATTGGAGAAGAATGTATATTCTGTAGCTTTGGGGTGAAATGTTCTGAAGATGTCAATTAAGTCCATCCGATCGAGTGAGTCATTTAGGATTGCTGTATCTTTGCTGATTTTTTGTCTAGAGGATTTATCCAGTGATGTCAATAGGATATTAAAGTCCCCTACTATGATTGTTGTATTATAGTCAATCTCTCCTAGAAGCTTTTTAAAAAAAATGTATTTGGGTGCTCCTGCATTGGGAGTATATATGTTTACCAGAGTTATATCCTCTTATATCAATCCATTTATTATTACAAAGTGGCCCTGCTTATCTGTTGTTATGGCCTTCGCTTTGAGATCTATTTTATCAGATATAAATATTGCTACCCCAGCTTTTTTTTTCATTTCCATTTTCCTGAAAGATATTTTTTCATCCCTTCACTTTCAGTCTGTGTGAGTCCCTTATTCTGAGGTGGGTCTCTTGTAGACAGCATATATATATAGGTCATGTTTTCTTATCCATTCAGTCCTTGATGTCTTTTGATTAGAACATTTAATCCATTTACGTTTAAGGTTATTATTGATAGGAACTTGTTTGTAGCCATTTTTTATTTTTTGTGCTTGTGTTCCTCCTTACCTTTTTCTTTTTTCTTTTTACAGCAGTCCCTTTAATAGTTTTTGCATTGCTGGCTTGGTAGTGATAAACTCCCTTAGCCTTATTTATTTATTTTTTTGTCTGTGAAGCTCCTGCTTTGCCCTTCAATTTTGAATGATGGCCTTTGCTGAATAAAGTATTCTTGAATTCAGCTCCTTGCTTTGCATCACTTTGTATACTTCATTCCATTCTATTCTGGCCTGATGTGTTTCTGTTGAGAAATCATTTAATAGTCTAATGGGAGTTCCCTTGCAGGTAACTTTCTATCTTTCTCTTGCAGCACTTAAGATTTTTTTCTTTGTCATTAATGTTTGATAATGTAATTATGACATGTCTTAGTGTGGGTCTTTTGGGGTTCATCTTGTTTGGATTCTCTGTGCTTGTGCAACTTCTTTCTTCCCCAAATCAGGAAAGTTTTCTATCATTATTTCCTCAAATAGGTTTTCTAATTCTTGCTCCTCTTCTTGTCATGCTGGCACCCCTATCTATAATAATAAAAGGGTAATATGCTAATTAAGCCAGATGTCCTCCCAGACATCCTTCCAGAAAAAAGTGGGGCTGCAAGGGAAGCCCTGGTCCCAGGTGCCTGTGGCTGGCCAGAGGGAAGCCAGCCCGGGTCCCAGATGACTGCAGGAGGCCAGAGGGAGAGAAGCCCAGATCCCAGGTTTCAGAGGGAATCCAGTGCCAGCAGCTGGGGGAAGGAAGGCCTATTCTTGCACAAATTTTGTGCATTGGGCCTCTAGTTATACATATGTTACTTTGTTTCATGTTGTCCCAAAGCTCCTTTAGGTTCTACTCCTGCTTTCTATTTTTCCGCCCTCCAATTGCAGTTCAGATTGGGTGTGTTTTTATTCCCTGTCTTCTAATTTGCTAATTCAGTCCTCTGCTTCTTCTAGTCTACTACTGAAACCTCCCATAGTGTTTTTATTGTAGCTATATCATTTTTTTATTTCCATTTGATTCTTATGTGTTAGAATTTCTCATCCAGCCAGTTTAGTAACTGTATGACCCTTATTCTGGATTCTTTTTCTGACATATTGCATGCTTGTTTCACTTAGTTCCTTTTCTGATGACTCCTCCTTTTCTTTCCTTTGGTGGTTGTTTCTTTGTCTCTCCATTTTTGCTCTCATGGAAGGGTCAAGGTGTTGAGAAACACTAGAGCTGAGGCTGATGCCTCAGGCTTGGCAGGTGGGGGGTGCTGACCCTGGCTTGCAGTGGGATGTGTGTGGCCCAGGGCCCACACTGTGGTCTTGGCAGTCGGGAGTGCAGTTAGAGGCTGCCTGCAGGATGCGCAGGGCCAGGGCTAATGCAATTCAAGACTCACTGGTGGGTCTGATGCTGTGGGATGGCTGGAGCGGGGAGCACACCAGGTCTCACAGGAGCCCATGTCCAAGGAGGCTGGAGTCCCAGTGTCTGTGGATCTGCAACTGAGGTTGCAGATCTTTGGCAGGTGTGGCTACAGTATTCAGGGTGGTGTCTGAGGCCAGTCTGGGTGATGGTGAGGATGGGCTCATAGTCCGGAGCTTTGGTTAGAGTAATACAATTGCCAAAGCAAAGTCTGGCAAGAAATAAATAACCCATCAGATCTCTCTTTTTAAAATATATTTTAAAATATGTTTTTATTAATTTCAGAGAGGAAGGGAGAGAAAAAGAAATAAAAACATCAATGATGAGAGAATCATTGATTGGCTGCCTCCTGCACGCCCCATTGGGGATGGAGCCTGCAACTCAGGCATGTGCCCTTGAGAGGAATCAAACCTGGGACCCTTCAGTCTGTAGGTCGACACTCTATCCACTGAGCCAAATCAGCTAGGGCCCCATCAGATCTATTGATGGTGACTCCCAATGGCCAAACCCAGCTGGAGGTCTCCAGAGAGCTG
>PVJC01030030.1:0-21473 GCA_004026665.1 Murina feae | reverse complement strand
GTCTCTTGCAGGTCTGGAATGTCATAATTCTAGAGCTGGTACATCTCCTGTAAGCTCCAACTTTCACCCAAGCTAGACCCAGCAAACCATAGTCAAGTCCTGCCTACCTTTGTATGGGCCACAAGCTAAGAATGGTTTTCCCATTTTTTAATATTGGGGAGTCAAAAGAATAGTACTTCATGACAGGTGAAAATTAAAGAAAACTGAAATTTCATGTCCATAAATAAAGTTTTGTGGGCGCACAGCCGCATCCATGCTTTTATATATCTATGGCTGCTTTTGCGATGCAAGGGTAGAGCTCAGTGGTTATGACAGAGACTGTATGGCCTGCAAAGCCAAAAGCATGTGCTGTTTGTGCAGAAAATGCTTGCCCTGCACAGAAAGCTTGCCGACCCCACATCTCAGCCTCTAGAACATCTGCATAGCAACAGAGTCTGGTGTTGTTTCCGCCTTACTGGATTAAAGTGGGGGGGGGGAGGAAGGAGTCTCATAAAGTTATGTCAAAAACCAAACACAAAAGGAATGGATAATTAGACAATCTTCCCCTCATAAAAGAAACTGCTGGAAACCACTGGCAAACCTACCGTGTCAATGTCAGGATCGATTTCTCACTAGAAAACAATTTACTCCAAAAAATGTGTCTCTTACTGCCACTTGGCAAAGGGGCCCTTGCAGTCCACCAGCAACCACCCCTCTTCTCCCTCTTTCCTGCAGTGCTCTGAGGAGAGCGCATTTATCTTCTCCCCGTGAGTAATAGTCCGACTGGTGACAGCGACTGCTCAAGAGCGAGCGAGCAGGAAACAAATCCCTGCCCAATACGGTGGTGACTTTGAAAAGGAAATTGCCCTGCCCAAGTGATGGATTCTGCTTCAGCCGTCACGACCCAGGTGATGAGGGAGTCCAGGGACCCGGGGCCTGGCCCTTATCGGCAAAGCAGCTGCAAAGCCCCACTGGGAGGCGGGAAGGGCTCTGTGAATGGCACAGGCTGGAGCATGCAACGTGGAGTCTCCAGAGACACTTTCCACCTCGCCTGGACCGCCCCTCCCCCCACCTTCCCTCTACCCACCTACCCAAACAAGGCCTTGTTTGAGTTCCAAATGCAGTAACATGGTAACAGGTACTCAAGGCTCCTAGCCCAGCTCTGTATTATTTTTTCTCATTTATGTGTGTGTTTTCTCTTCCCCGGGACCCAAAGATCCTCCAGCACAGAGAGCACCCATCATCTAGACACTCTTCCGTTAGAGACCCACAATCAATTCCAGGGAAGACGAAGATAACAGGAAATGGGAAATGAGTAGGGTTTTGGCCCTTTTTTTCTGAAGGAGATGAAATGCAAGGTTTGCTTCTCTCTTTCTGGTTCTCAGGCAGGGTTTCCAGATGAAGGGCTGAGGTCCAGGGACGATGTCCTTTATCACAGGACCATCTACCTATTCAGAACAGAGATGCTGCTGCAGGCTGTTCTCTCTGGACTTAGCAGAGGGACACTTTCAAACTAAGCATACCTTAGTGTCCTCAGGAAAAGCAGAAACTTTCAGCTTCTGGGGACTCTGAGATTGTGATCCGGCTGTCCCCTGTCCCCACGACACCCAATACTTCCTTCCTACCATCACTTTGGGAGAAACTTAGCTTTTCATTGTAAAGGCGGGTCTGAGCAGATGTTTGTCAATATCGATCACAGTCATTTAAATGCTGGGCTCTGTAGGCGGAGAGCTTGAACATTTCAGACCTTTTACTCTCTTCTGCAGCCACCGGAATGTTGTAAAAATGCAAATAAGTGTTCCATTTTCCTTTCTATTACTGTTCGAAGATAATTAGTAATATTTCAAAAAGAATTTACTATTTTGGAACCGTCAGTTTTAGAACCTATCAAAATAAGTGCATCTTTTAGTTTTGCTCTGGAAAAGAATCATAAAGTGATCATGGTCATTGAAAATAAACCAAGTTACTTGACACCTCAACCTCAACTATGTTGTTATGTAGAACAACCTGGGGGACGTTTCAATGTTTTAAAAATACCAGACCCTGGGTTTCACCGCCCAAGAGATTCGCATTTAGTCCCTGAGGCTCAAGGCTAAGGCATGGCTATATTTTGTCCTCTCCCCAGGGTTTTGCTGACCATGTGGAGACTAGCCCTGAGCCGCTCATACAGACATTTATTAGGGTATTTCTCGTTTCCTCCTGCGCTCACTTGTGGACATGGCGTTCTCTCTTTACAGACGGTCAGCTTAGGAAGAGCCGGGAGCTGTATGTTATTCATCCTGAGTCTTGTAAGAGACAGTGTTTGTTAAATGCCAAGTGCCTGCCATGGGGACACAAATCCTGTGGAAGGACGGCAAGGAGGAGCCCTCGGAAGTTTCTTAAGCAAAGATGGCCAGGCTCTGTACCCAGTGACCGGACAGTGTGCACCTGGTGATTAGACAGCCCTGACCAAGGTCTGCTGAGCTTAGGAGGCCTGCATGACCCATAGAAGGCCTGACACAAAAGCTCAGTCCAGCTCTAGCACCTGGTTAGTGCCCAGCAGGGCCAATGAGATCCTTCCACTACAGGCGTTTAAATGTGAGATCAACAGAGAGCTCAGTTGGTAGCAGGAGCAGAAGCCAAGAGGCGCCGGAGAAAAACAGCAAGAGAGAGGAACTGAATCACCTGACGGCTAAGCCTGTTGGGAGGGATCAGAGGCAGACTGCGCCTGCTGCTCAGGGGCAACGAGATAACCCAGGCGCAGATCTGTATCCTGAATGACCTTCCAGTTCCTGAACTTCAATCCAGTTTTCGTGAGGCCTGGCCGGGTGGCCTTTCCGGAAGGCTTTTCGGAGACACGTGGCTGAGTGGTGGAGATTCCGGTCAGCCTTGCTTCCACAGCAAACTCCCTTTCCATGGGGTAAGCTCGGGGCTCTCTGTCCTTCGCAGCCCCAGACAGCACTATCTGCAGGGGCCAGCATTTTGCCTGGCACAGAACCAGCGCTAAATCACTGCAGGTGCGGGGATGGCATGACCGTCCCCAGTGAAAACCTTTCTGAAAACGAAAGCATTCGCGGTTAGAGCAGTCATGAGTGTGGCCTTCCTCTTCCGAAAACCATGCTAAACTAGGATAAATGGATTAAGCTCATTCCGCCCTCCCATTTCCAAATCCATCTACACTTCTGCCATGAATCTATCCGAGGACACGGCGCACTCTGCACAGCCACAGGGAGCATCCTGCTGTCAGCCACAGTGTGTTTGGATGACTCGACTTCCATTCCACTGAGTCTGTAAACCACAGGAACCACAGCAAGAATGGTTTCCGTCCCATACTAGCCTCACCAACAAACCTCCAGAGTAGCTGGCCTTGGACTTTCATGTTTAATAATAGGTGATCTCCCCCACCCCCAACACACACACACACACACATACAGATTCCCTCTCCTATTGTCTGTATCAGCAACTTAAGGGTCACATACTCCGGGACAACTGGATGAGCCATCAAAGCCTGTGTATGCCTTCCCCGGCTCCAGCCAATAAAGTCAAAGAGGTCTCTCTGAATCCAGGGCCAGTGGCCTCCGAAAGCAGGATTCTGCTTAGCCCAGACATACCTGGCGGCGTCCATTATTTTACAGGTGGAGCTGCCCTTGTGCTCTGCATGAATGAAACTTGCTTGTGAGTAGAGTAGTGTGCAGGGGGTCAGGACTTGCCCTCCTCACGGCCTCTACTACAGAAGGCTCTTGCTGCTTCTGGTGGCAATGAACCAACAACAGGCCCACCTACAGGGTCTCCTGGAGACTGGGGAGGAGAGCTGCATCGCCACACACTGGAGTTCGGCCCTCATGGGAGTACCCACTTAGGTGTTCCATCGACATTTTTTTTTTTTAATCTGGATAAAAGCAAGTTTAGCTCAGCCTCCCTGCCCTGTTCCCGATCGAGTGATCTGGCACGTCTGGAATTGGGATTTTGAACGTATGTGCCTACCCCGTGCCTGGTGTTAGGTTACACCAGCATGAAATGGAGCCTCGGGCCTGAGGAGCCGGCCAGCCTCAGAAGCCTCCTTCCTCGCCTGCCATGTAATACACGATATGCAAAGCCTCTGACTTCAGCCAGCAGATATTTGGAGGCCGTGCTGGCCCCGTATGGGACTCAACTAATGTGTGTTTAGGTCGGAAAGCGAATCAGAGGCGCCACCGGAGGGCACGTCACGGGGTGAGCGCCCTATAAATGCATCCCCGCTCTCAGCGTCCCCTGGCAAACACCGGGCTCCCCTCCCTGGCGGCTCCACACCTCTCCTCGCCACCGTGTTAGGAGAACTCGGCCCGCAGCCCCTCGCCTCGCCACCGCCTTCTTCTGCCCCGCAGAGCAGCCCCCGAGGGCAGGTATCGAGGAGGAGGAAGGACAGCCTTGGACAGGCGGGAGGATCGCTCAGGATAGCCCTCCACCCACCCACCCACCCGACAGCGCGCCCTCCTGCCGCGCGGGACAGAGCCAAGTTCGAATCGCCCCCTCCGACCGGCCGGACCGCGCTCCCCTCCGCACGCTCCTCCGGATCCACCCGGCAGGAGGCGGCGCGCGCCCCGCAGCGTCTCCAAGGCGCTCAGCGCTCGCCCTGCACCCCGGGAGGGGCGCCTCGGATCGCCCACCCGCACCCGGAGCCGCCGCCGCCGCCGCGGGAGCTCGGGCGCCTCCTCGCTGCTCTCCTCTTACCTCTGCCGCCGCCGCCTCCCGACCCCTCCCCTCCAGGGGCCCCGCGCCTCCCCTCCCCCGCCCGGCCCCCGGCCCCCGGCCCCCGGGCCGGGCTTTCAAGGACCAGCCTGCGCTCCTGGCGCCCTCATGTCTTCAACCGACTCCGTGCGCTGGTTGACGTGGTGTCTCGTGCGGATCCCCAGGCCAGACCTCAGCTGCAGCGGCTGCATCAGCCCGGCCCACCCCGCGCACCCCGGCGCTGCGCCCCGAGAAGGCGCCGCGCGCGGCCACCGCCGCTGAGCCAGCCGCACGCCGCGCCCCGGGGCCCGCGCAGCCCCCCAGCCCGGAGCGCCGCGCTCGCAGCGGTGTCACCCCCCGACCCAAGGCAGCGGCGGCTGCTCGGACCTCGGCCTCTGGGGGTGCGGGGGGCCGGCGGGGGAGCTGTCGGCATCCCTCGCCCTTCTCGCGGCGGCGGCGGCGGCAGCGGGAGCCTTGGCCGCCGCCCCCCGCGCGCCCTCGCAGCCGCGAGCGGCCCCAGGATTGGGAACTCGTCGCGCCCCTGACCTGTGGGGCGGGGCTCCGCGCTCCGGCCCGCGGCCCGGATGGGTGTACTGTCTGGGACTTGGGGCTCCTGGAGTTAATGTCCAACCGGGGGTCTGCGGAGACCGGATCCGAGGTAAGTGCAAGCGTGGGCCCGGGTGGAGGGGGCGGGCGGTGCCCGAGTCGCCGGCGGGCATGGCAGGTAGCTAGCGGGGCGCCGGAGGCAGGGGGCGCGGCTAGACCCCGGGGCAGGCGGCGGCACTGGGAAGAGGAAAGACTAGAGGGACCCGAGGCGCAGGGCGACGGGGAGGCAGAGGAGTTGATCGCGCGAGAGAGGCCGGCCTTGCGGAGGGGCAAGTTGCTCTCCCACGTGAGCAAAGATCTGGGGCCTGGGAACCCCGGAATGTTCGAGAGGGGCAGTTTCCCTCCCCGACTCGGCGGGGCGCTCTTCTGCCCCGGGCGCGGTTGGGGGGGTCCTCCCTGGACCCGCCGCGGTCGGAGGGCGTCCTCCGGGACGTGCGCCTTTGCTGTTGCCGGGAGTGGAACTTCCTGAGGACCGTGTTGGGTCTGTGCCGAGGGGGGAGGCTGAGAAGGTGCCGAGGACGTGAAACAGAGAGCTCCCCTCCGCCGGGCGCGGGCGGGCTGGCACCCCTCGCCCTTTTCGGAACCCCGGCGGCTGGAATGATGCTAAATGCCTGCAGCCCCAACCGACCACCCCGTCCAGGTCAGGAGAGGGTCTCCCTGGACGGGTGAGGACTCGGGCCTCCACCTCATACACACGGGAACCTCCCCGAGGCCTCTGCAGGGCCATCCAAGTGTGACTTTCATGGTCTCTTTCCTCCGGGACGCCCCGTCCACTGCCTTGCACCCCCTCGGGGCAGACTTCCTCGAGGTTTGGTTTCCAGCCCCACCTGGTGGAAACGAACCCTCGTCGCGACAGAGAATGTACTTTTTCGCAGGACCACCACTCACCCCACCCCACCCCCAGCCTTTGGGCGCCCCCCTAGTCCGGCCCGCAGAGCCGAAGCGCCCAGTCCCATTGCTCTGCTCCCCACTTTCCGCTCATTGGCGGGACCCGCACAGTCTTCCGGCCTCGGCCGCGGGCATGTCAGCGCGCTCGGCTCTCCTCGGGGTTTGGAACCTCCGCTCCAAGCCTCCCGAGGGAGCGATGCCGCCTCCAAACTCACGCACAAACCTCTTCCCGCGAAACCCTCCGAGCGAGAGCCGCTGCGCTCCCGCCCGGCCGGCCAGGTCCCGCTCCCGCTCCCGCGGCGTCGCCACGCCTTCGCTTTGGCGGGGAGCAAGGGACAGCGTCGCCTTTTCAACAAGTGTTCGGTGTCCGGGAAGCAAGGGACTCAGGTGACCCCGAACCTGAAAGCCGGCCTCGGGCCCTTTCACAGAAAGACCCCTCCCCAGACTGTCTCCCCAGCGCCCCGCATTCTTTCCCGTTCCTCCCAGTCCTGGGCCCCAACACGGGGAGAGCAGATCCTCTGGCCGTCGGGGATGGACACGAGGCCCCGTGCAGGAAAGCAATCCCCTGTCCTTAGCAACTTCTGTCCTTGCCCCGAAGGAAACCCCGCGCCACCCCGCTTTTCTTTCCCTTCGATCTGGCTCTTGAAGCCGCCTAGCCTGCCAGACGCAAGACGGCGCGGGGGCTCTGGCGGCGAAGCTGTCACCCCGTCTCGGGGAAGCTGGTGGGGAGGATTCTAAATGCAGGGAACGGAGGAAAACGAGGGAGGGCGGCTGGGGAGGCGAGAGCCTGGAAAGCAGGGATGCTAGTGAGGACAGCCCGAGGCTCCGGGCGTCGTATGGATTCGGGGCGGATGGTGGAGGGGGGGGGGTGGAGCGCTTGTTCACCGGCCGGTTTTTTGTATGGTTTTTTGTTTGTTTGTTTGTTTGTTTACTGAAAATGACAGCGCAGCCTCCCAGCCAGCGTGGGCGCCGCGGGCCTCCGGCGGCTTCTAGCGCCCCCTGGTGCCGGGAACTCAGCAGCGTCCCGGGCGCGCGGCTGCTGCTGCTGCGGGCGCTGCTGCTCTCGGGGCGGAAAGGACCACCGGCGCCCGCTGCGCCCCTCGTGCCCTGCGGGGACCGGCCGGAGGGGTACGGGACGGGGTGCGGAGGCACCCGGCCAGACCGACGCGGGAGGAGAGCATGGGGGCCGCGCATGGCAGCTGGTTAAGCGACTCGCGCGCGTAGGAGAGGCGGCAGGAACGCGGCGGGCAGATGTGCTCTGGGAAAGTGATCGGGACCAACCGGGCAGCCGCGGGCGGGCGGGCAGGGGGCGGAAGGGCGCACTGAATGCCTCCTTGTCGGCCGCTGTGTGTGCTCCGACCCCTTCCCCCTCCGGGAACTAAAGAGCCGGCCCCGGCGGCGCTCCGAGGGGAGAATTCGCCCTCCCCGGTGCGGCTGGTGGGAGAGCCCTTTCGGGTCCTGCGCCGCACCCGCCGAGGGCGCGAACGGGAGGCGAGAGTTTGCTCCCGGGTCCTCTGGTGCCAGCCTCGCCGCCACACTCCTCATTGAGCATCTCCGCGTCCGATTTAAAAACCCCCAGTCGGCCACGCCGGAGGAGAGGAAAGCCCCTCTTGGTGCGGAAGGGACCCCGCGAGGTGGGATGGCGCTTTTACCCGGCGCCTGCCCTCTCCTCCCGGCCGCCCGCCATTTCGCACGCCCCGGGGAGCTGGCCCGCGAGACGGGGCCCAAGGCCTGCGCCCCCCGTCCTCTCTGCGAGCGCGCGTCGCTGCGCTCCCGGTGGGCCGCCTGGGTGGGGCGCGGCCGGGGACCGTGCGCCTTTGCTTTTCCCCGGGTTGTGAACCAGGTTGTGAGTTGCAGGTTGTCCGAGCGCCTGGTCCCTACCGCCTCCTGGTCCCTGCGGACAGCTGCGTGGCGACCCAGCAGACGCCCTGGGGACGGGACGGGCCTTGGCCTCCGCGGCGGTGGGAGGCGGCTGCGGGATTAGGCGCTTCCCGGGGCGGCCCGCACAGGAACCCCGACGGGAGCCCCGGGTGGGTGGGGGGAAGAAGGGGCGGCGAGCCCGGGGAATCAAAGAGAGGACAGGCACGCGGGTGTCTGCATCGCCTGGAAACCGCCTGCCTCTCTCCCGCGGAAAAAGTGCGGAGGTTTTCCTAGAATCCGTTTTATTTGGAGGAGAGGGGATCATCGACCTGAGAATTCCCTTACAAACTGGAACACCGGCTTTGGGAAGGTCCTGCGTAGCACGACACGCCGAGGTGCCCGCATTCCCTCCCCACCGCCTAATTCGGTGGAGTTTGGCCCCCGAGTTGGCCAAGCCTTTTCCTGGCCCGTCCGGGGTTTCGTGGCCCTAGTCTCCAGGGGTGTGAGGACTGTGACGCCTTAAAGGAGCCCCCAACCCCAGAGATGAGCTGAGCCCCCAACTCATGGGCGCCGGCCGGTGGCCTAGGCCTTCCGAGGCCGGTGCATTCCCTCCACCCCCCACCCCATCGCCCCAGAGGCCAGGGCTCGGGTACAATCGTCCAGGAGGGACTATGGTGGGGCGCGGGGAGCTCGAGACTCATTTGGGAAGGGAAGGGATTGTAGACTCGAAATCTCGCAAAACTGCCCGATTGGAAGCGTCCGGGTAGAGCAGGAAGGACTCACATCTTGGAGACCAGCGCCACCTCCCTGTCCCCGCGGCGGCACGGGTTGCGCGCGCTGTGTGCTCCCCTGGGCTGTTTCGTGCGCCGGTGAATGTGCAATACATTTAAGAGGGGGAACAGGCATTTTAAACCGAGTGGATGCTCCGGGGAGTTACGTAACTTAACACAGAGAATCCCACACCGGCCCGTAGTCTCCACGTCTCCACTAACTCCGGGTCCCACCACCAGACAGGTGGGATGAGGTGTGGGCGGGCGGCGGGGTCCAGGAGATGCCGATCCGGGCCCAGGGGCGCTGGACTGTATTCTAAAATAAAAGATCTGGCCGCTTATTTGGGCTGAGAGCCGGTTTCCCCGCAGCTGTCAGGCTGGGGCGGCGCAAAACACCGTGTGGGGGCTTCCTGGTCGCCCCCAGAGAGCTGGGGCGGGGGGGGGGGCGCCACAAATAGCGACTGATTGGGAGGGAGTCCTGGTGTCCGGTGTCCCAGGGGTGACGGGGTCCCGGCAGCGGCCCCCGGGACAGGGTGTCTGAAGAGAAAGGCGGTTGCGTGTGGACCCCCAGAGAGAGCCGCTCGGGTCGCCCCTGGGACGGGGAGCGAGTGGAAGGTGCCCGGGAGCCACGGGGCTGCGGGCCCCGGAGGGGCCGGGGCGGGTGTGCAGGGGGCGCCCGGGCCTAACGCGCTCTCGGTTCTCTCGCCCGCGGGCGCAGGTGCCGCCGCCGGCCGGGACTCCAGGATGAAGTTATGGGATGTCGTGGCTGTCTGCCTGGCGCTGCTCCACACCGCGTCCGCCTTCCCGCTGCCCGCCGGTAAGAGGCCTCCCGAGGCGCCCGCCGAAGATCGCTCCCCCGGCCGCCGCCGCGCGCCCTTCGCGCTGAGCAGTGACTGTAAGAACCGTTCCCTCCCCGCGGGGGGCCCACCGGCGGACCCCACGCACCGCACCCCCCGCACGCACACACGCCCCCCAGGCCGGCCCAGCGGCAGCATCACCTCCCGACTGGCGCTGGCGCTCAGGCTGCTGCCCGCAGGCCCGCGCCTAGCCTGTAGGTGACACATGCTGGTTCGCCCAGGGCACAGGGTGTCACATTTTGTGATGTGAATTTAGGTTCCGATGAACAGTATCTTCTAGACCACCGCCAAGCACAGAAA
This sequence comes from Murina feae, assembly GCA_004026665.1. Taxonomy (NCBI): domain Eukaryota; kingdom Metazoa; phylum Chordata; class Mammalia; order Chiroptera; family Vespertilionidae; genus Murina; species Murina feae. The sequence continues at coordinate 11,527 of PVJC01030030.1, read as the reverse complement.
ACACAGTTCTCTCTCTCTCTCTTACACACACACACACACACCACGTGCGTTTGCTTTTTCCTTTCTCCCCAAGCCCTTGCCTGAAAGCAATCGCGTCTCCATCCTCAACCTCCCTGGCCAGGGAAGAGGCTGAGGTTTCACAAGCCAAACCCGCATCCTAGGAAACACAGCAGGGACAGGATTCCCAGGGCAGAATCTGGTCAGTGTCAGATCTGCTGGGGAAAGGGCCTGTTCTAGAAAGACAGGGTGAGGTGCTGGCTGGAACTGGGGTAGCGCTGCAGTTCACCCCCCACATGACAAAGTTAACTCTTAAGATAAGAAACCAGCTTATGCAAATTAGAAGATACAGCTGTGATGGCGCCTCTCACAGGTGTTTTAGAGGGCACTTTATGAGGGCGTCAGCTGTGGTTGAATTTACCCTCCACTCTTCAGAAGTGTACCTGCTGCCTGAAGCCAGGCATGCTACACTACAGGTTAGAGGTCATGGCGGGGTATGTAGGTAAGAAGACATAACATTTGATACAATCCTCAAATAAAGCAAAAGTGAGCTCTAGCCAGGAAGTCACCCTGGCTACTCCCCCTCCCATGACCCCCCAGCTAGTTTGCACTTGAAATATTCTGTGCTCACAGGCACAGCAGAAGTGGTCCCACAAGTCAGCTGTGTGGCAAGAGTCCCCCAAACCCTGCAGCCTCGGGCTATGAACAGCCAAGGAAAGGTGATGTCTTTATTTCATGCTTCTTTACAACCATAAAAGCATATTCTGCCAGACATCCCCAGAAAGCTCATTTTTCAAGGCAAATTAAGACTTTAGGAGTGACTTAGGTTAGAAAGAGGACATGCTGATTCCTTGAAATTAGAGTAGCTGCTCCTAGAGTTTCCGTCACTTAGTTGTGCTGTAGAAACCTACTTTTAAAGGCTGTGGCTTCAAGCGTGAATTTCCGTCTTAGTCTCCATAAACGATTCTGCGATCGAAGCTTAAATGTAAAATGGCCCTCAGTACCAGTGTCTTTCCAGTAGTACCCGTGTGAGCTAAGTGGCTTTGCATTCATTCACGTAGCTTAGGCCAGAGGACCAGAGACACAGTGCTAGACAATCGTTGTCTAACTGGCACGTGCAGGAGAGAACCATGGCTGCCAGATGATGAAGCCCATTGGTTCCTGGGGCCCTCGGTGGCACATCCGTGTCCTGTCTACCTGGGCTTAGTTAGTGCTGGCGCCCGGTTCTGGCTCTGCGCTGACAGACTCTGTGACTTTGGACACGTTACTCACTTGCTTGAGAACTCAATGAACAATTTAAAACTGTGCAGTAAAGGGAGGCCTTTCCACTCCCAAATGCTGTGAGTTTTGCCCCCGGGCCCTCGTGCCCCTGCCCTGGCTCCTTTGGAAAAGCTCTCATAAGAGACCCCTGCTCGTTGGAATCACCGGGGGAACTTGAATGACTATTGGCGCTGTGTCCTACCTGAGAGATTCTGACTTAATGGGTTTGGGGTGTGGTCTGGGCATCTGGAGATTTAAATCTTCCCCAGGTGTGTCTGGTGTGCAGTCAGGGTTAGAATCACTGTGACCTGCTAATACCCTAAGAAAATCTGTGCCTCCAAGGCACCACCAGTTACAAAGCCAGGGAGCATTGTTCCTGCTGATGGGGGACGAGGAGGAGCCTGCTGTTGGGGGAGGGAGATTCTTTCCCTTTTCCAAAATGGATGTTGAGTCACAGTGGACAGGATTCTGACTACTCCACTTACATCTGAACCAGCAGAGCCCACCCACTGCTGCTGTCTCTATGGGAAGACCCAGTAGGTCCTAGAGGAAACTTGCAGAGAAACGGGGCCGCCTTCTAAGCCAAACTGACTTCTTTCCAGGTATGTCAATTCGGTAGCAAGCTGTCAGCACAGGGAAAGCAGGACCCTGACAGTGTGCAGGCTCTGCGCACTCGACCATGTCAGCACGCCCCTGTCATGGTGCTGACATTTATATCCTTCTCTGTACACTGTGCCACTGGTTAAGGCTTATGCAGAAAATCATTAAGTCACTTGTTCCATTTGAAAGTACAACGTGCCATAAACCCTGGCCCCTCTTCCTTTTGAATGCAGTAACTTAGTGACGGAGCAAAGGCACTTTGATGCCGCCACAGTCATTCTGTGCTGCTCAGAGGGGACTGGGCTGCGCCCCGTCCATGTACTCACCTGGGGTTGCCTGTGTCCTGCTGGTCCCAGTGTCAGTGAAGCAGTCAGGATCCTATTCTGAGGATGAACTACCCAAGTAGAAATGAGAAGCGGCTCACTTGCTTCCCTAGAGGTTGGCTACAAAGTAAATGGGCTGTGGCCGCCCCCATAACAACTGGGAACTCATCAAAACTCAGGAATCCAAGATTCTTCCCTTTAGCTGTCTTTGTCCTTTTATTTTGCTTTTTGCCACTATCTTCTCCAAAGGTGACTAAGGCAGGCATGAGGAATCCCACAGGTAGAACTCACAGACGACATAGCACGTTAGAGCTACGAGGAAGCCTAAAAAGCAGATTGGCCAAGATTTCCAGGATGGCAGGAGGCAGGTCCACTGAAGCTGGGGCCAGAGTTTCCCCAAACCACGGACATGCACAGAGAGCATTTGGTTTTGTCATTTGGGAGAAACCCTTTATGTGGGAGGAAGGACTTCAACTGTCCACTAAAACCATGTTGCACAGCTTGCGTGAATTTAGCAGTTAATCACAGCCACACACCAGGTCTCAGCTGTGGGCGAGACCTAAGGTGTTTCACAGAAAAGGCATAAAGTGTATGTGGTTTTAAAAAGCTGCGATCTAATAGCATGATTTGTTTAACAAAGCGTTCATGTGTGGCTGTCTGTGCCAGGCACTGTCCTCGGTGCTGGGGGACCCTTGGTACACGTGAAAGACAGGGGCCCCTGCCCTCATGGAACATACTATCCAGTATGTAGGACGTGTGGTGCGATTTGGTGGTGTCGTAAACTGAGAATAAGTGGGGAAAACCCTGGACTGGTAAAGCGGGCTTTCTTTGTGGGCCTGGAAGCCGCTAGAGGAAACGTTGAGCATTGTTCAGCTGTAATTACAGGTCATCCACAGTGTGTTGTAATATAGTGGGATTATGTTCCCCCTGCTTGGTAGCAAGTCACAAAATTGCCTATAGGATAAGGTGACCAGATTTAAAGCGGTATACCATTGACCGGAGGGAGGGGTCTTTTTAAAATTTTTTTATTATTACTTAAAATATTACAAAGAGTAACTGGGACTTTTTTAAAACGCAGCGGGACGCGGGAAAACTGATAAAAATCGGGACTGTCCCGCTTGGTCACCTTATTATAGGAACAATCTTCTAAATCAAGCTAGCAAGTAAACTACGAAACATAATTCACAATATTATTAGGCTGGAGTCACTTCCTGGGCTGCAGGAGGTCCCTTCATGTGTAGGAGGGCAGAGAGCAAGAAATCAGGGCATTTCAACAGCACTAGCTCAAGTCACCCCATTGAGTTCAGAGTATGGTTTGGATCCCAGCCTTGCCACTTACTCAGCTGTTACTTCACATCTCTTAAACTTCAGCTTCCTCATCGGTACTATAGGGATGGTATTAAGCCTGCCTCATGGGGTGGCTGTGAAGGTTAAATGAGGTAATGCTGTATAAAGCCCCAGAGATGCGGATTGTAGTTGCTGTTCATCACCCTCCTGTTTCCAATGGCCCATCGCCGTGCCCCCAAGGAGCGCCTTTCCTCCCACCAGCCTCAGCCAAGACGCCACTCCAAAAGGCTGAATTTCAAGCAGTGCAACGTAATTCACAGAGTGAAAGCAATGCAGGCCTTGGGGGAGGCTATTTTGGGCCCCACCGTCATGGGGTTGGTCAGCACGTAGGCAGGTCAGCCTTGCCTGGGAGTTTGCCCCTGGGTCAGCTCCGCCTGGCTCTTCCCAGGTTTTCCTTCCCCCATCTTCTAAGCTCACATGGTTCCTATGGAATTTTTCCCCTCAGATCCCCATAGAAATGTTGGGGAGACCCTCTTCCCCCATGGGGAGAAAGGAGCCAGGGCAAGCTAAGAGCTTTGATGCAAGCGGTCATGGGCTGTGAGTTAGAGACCACCTGTATTGAGAGACTGCGTTTCTGTTCCGAATGATCCCAGCTGGATATTTAATTTAAGATGTTTCATAAACCCAGCAAAAAACTTTAGTGAACTTTAGTAGACATTTAGCCCTTGGTTATCAAGCTAAGGACGCCTCTGGTGCAACCAGCTGATTAAATGGTAAGCTTTCAAATGGAATGTGATGGGATATAGAATAAATACACCATCCATCTATTGCTTCGTATAGCTCTAGGGACTATATGAATGAGCAATACTGTAATAAGTGAATATCTGAGCTATAAAGGGGCTTTTGGGATCAAGAAATTGCATGTCAGAATGAGGGGGAAAAATAAAACAGGGGCTGGGGGAAGAAATTGCATGTCAGACTTTTAGGAGTTACGGATTCCTCACTTGAGATCTGAGTCCAACATCTCACTCTGGCCCCAGGCTCAAGACCTATTTCAAACTGTGGCTGTTTAGAGAAATCTATTTCAGGCTTCATTTGAATTGGCCCATCTTAGGACCTTCGGCTGATCCAAGAGCCAAAAAATTCTTCTCAAAAGATTCTACTTTTGCTGATATGAAAATAAAAGCTACCTGGCATGTTCCCCTTCTAACATCCCTTTCATCTCTGTTTATTTAGTATCAACCTTTATTCAGTTAAAACACCGGCTCTTTAATTAATCACTTGAGCTCTATCAAGAAGCAAGTATTAAGTATCTTTCGCACCAGGCCCTATGTAACATCTAAAGGCAAAACTGTGAATTTAAATAGCTTATGATCTAGTTGTAAACTATGGATGGGCGGATGGGTGGGTGGGTGGGCAGGCGGTTGTCAGTCTGACAGATAACTTTTGTCTGCCAGAGGTTTATGTTAGCTGCGGTCACGGTGAAGAATTCCTAGCAATGAGGTCACTGGAGTTTGGAGATCATAGCAGGAAAGGATTGGGGGAGAGGGAGGATCTGAGCTGGTACTTGAAAGATGGGTATTAGGAAGGGGAGGAAGAAGGAAAAGAGCACATTCCAGACCAAGGAGAAGCATGGGCAAATTTGTGGCCACCATATGGGCAGGGGGTAGGTGGTGGGTACAGGAAGAGGCGTCACCAAGTACTGGGAACAGGTGGCGGGAAGTGGTGTGAAATTTAGGATATCTCCGTAGGTGACACCCAGATTATGAGATGCTGTGAAATCCAGGAAAAGGTGCTTGCTCTGTTCTTTGATGGCCGTGGGCGTCCCTGGTGCTCCTGGCGAAGGCAGGCGGCAGCGAGTGGGATCTGGCTGCAACGCCATCTCACCCTGTGAAAGTTGCCCAGGTGGCCAGCTGCTCACGAGTGGGGCCTACAGCACAGGCGCAGTCTTCACTTTGAAATATGGTGCCTTGTGTTTCGAAAGCTTCTGAGTATAAGCACCATTGAGCCCACCTATCAATCCTCAAGTAAGGGACTAGTGCCTCTTACTGGCCCACACACTAACCACGCTTTTAACAAATAGGTTTTAGGTCTTGTCCTAAAATCCAGGGTGTTTGAGCCCCGGCAGATGAGAGGAGATTAGTATCCCCATTTTGCAGATGAAGAAATGAGAGCGAGAAAGTTGTTCAAGGTCACAGTTTCAGGAATGGTGAAGCCAGAATTCAACCCTCCAACTTCTAGCACCAACGCTGGTAATTTTGGCTTCACATAGACTGTGCTCCATTACCCGAAGAGTCAGGTACCACGAACACTGGTTTGTTAAAATTACACCCACTGCCCCGCCCATGCGGCTCAGTTGTTCTGAGCGTTGACCCATACACTTCAGTTCTCGGTCAGGGCACCTGCCTGGGTTTCAGACGCGATTCCATTTCTGTATCTTTCGCCCTCTCCCTTCTTCTCTCCCTAAAATCAATAAAAACATAAAATTTTTAAAAATCTCTACCCTTAAAAAAAAAATAATTGACCAACACTGAAGCATAGATTCCCAGGTAAAATCAAGCAAGCTAATAAATCTCTTTTAGGCCTTTTCCGTGGTTTTGTTTGGGCTTCAGTGGGGCCTGGGCTCATGTTATTAATGGCTACTTCACAGACCAGGTCAGCGTATTTTAAGGAAAGAAACATGAATTTCTCTACGTTCTCCAGTAACACCGATGCCTTTGACAATGAGAGAAGACTCCCTAACTGTTTGGGACATAGCGAGGTCTCCTCAAATGCTTGCTAGGCTTACGCCTTTGGGAAGCTTCTAGAAGGCGCTTCTTCTCAGATCCCTCCTCCTCTGCTCAGGAAATGGGGAGTTCACGTGGAAACCCAAAGGTGACTGCTCATGTGCCAATGACCACCACAGGGAGAGCAGGAGTGGGTGTGCACGGGCAGTGAGGGTCGCCATGGAAAACAACTAGTGAGCTCAGTGGAGACAGAACCCACTTCTGTACGACTTTAATAACTGAGTGGGAGTCGTGGTTTTTAAGGTGTCGGCCTTTTTGTGCTTTGTGAACTTGCGTCCAGATGTTGTAAACTATCGCATATGTCTAAGATGACTTCTATAGCTTTTTATCGTAAGTTCACTTACTTGTACCTGATGTAATGTCCAGCCGTTTGGGAACTGTATCTGTGCTTCACATATATTTTTGGAAAAACCTTAACCCTGCAAATTTAGCTTATTCAATTCCTAGAGAAATATTAAACTACTCGGTCCAAATAAATTGACTTTTTGGTCAGAAAAGGGCCAAGTTCATTTTCAAGTCAAATACACATGTTAACATACATCCATGAAAAGCATCACACTTGTAGGTCTTAATTAGATGGATGAGTGGATGGCCAGACAGGCAGATAAAGCACCAAGCCTCGGCAGAATGAAAGGCAGCACCATCTGCTTCAATATTTCTTCGGTTATTCATCTGGGACCTTCCCTCAGTAAGTGTTCATAGCACAGTGAGTCCTCGTGTACCCTTCACCAAGTCTCTTGTTAGTGTTCTGCTTCATTTTTGTTTTCTGAATCATTTGAGAATTAGTTCCAAGCAAACCATCAAGTCACTCAGCGGGTTCCTCCTAAGCACAGGGAGATTATCTCATGGAACCACAATCCACTTCCCGGTCTCGGGGAATTTAACATCGATATGATACTGTCACCTAACAGACAGTCCGTAGTGGATTTCCCTGGTTCTGCCAGTCGTGTCTCTTATAGTTGTTTTCTTCATCGGGGGTCACATTTATTCTCCTTTATTCTAGAATAGCCCCCCCAGCCTGGATTTGTGGTGATTACAGGTGATGAGAGTGAGTCAACCTCAGGATGCTGGGCTCTCCCAGCAGGAGCTCTGGCCTCGGTTTGTCCCCAGGAGCCATGCCAGTCTGAATTAATCCTTCCCTGCACCTTCAGTGTCACCAAGGGCCATGCCTCCCAGTAGAAGGAGTGAGGCGGGGGAGAAGCACACCTCTCCCAGTGAGCAGGTGGGCGATTGAGAAAGGGGGGAGGGGCAGCTGCAGGGGTGTTCGCAGGCAGGCCAGTTCTGGGAGAGACAGCACGTGTGCAAGTTTGAGGATCTGGAAATTGATTCTCTTAAAACGACCAACGGGCACACTGGAAAGTGTTCCTATGCCCCCAGAGCGGGGCTAGCCTCAGTCCCAAGGCACAGATCTGAGCCAGAGGGCACACAATTGTTCTTCGTGGGCTGAGCAATCAGCTGCGGCCTGTAAGGTTCATGTTCGGGCATTTCTAGAAACACAGAAGACACGGCACAGACTCCTAAGACAGGCCTGCTCCTCTGCCCACAGAACACAGACCACCATGCAGGGGCCCAGGCCTCTCTGGGGAGCAGCAAGAATTTCCTTCAGGGAACTCTTGCTTTGTCTACAGCAGGTGGAGTGGATCTTCACGCCATTGCCTCTGTGTAGACATCACTGAAGAATGACCACAGACGTGACGACCACATGGACTTACCTTACACCATGTGTCCCATGCTTTCAGGAGCTAAGCTGAAACCTTTTCTTCCATTCGGGGAAAGGAGTGGCTATCCCCATTTTAAGGGGAGATTGGGACTCCGTGTGGTTAAACAACCTAGCCCGACTCCGGACTCAGGGCAGCCTGACCATGTCACAAGATCGCGTCCCGCCAGCCCAGGACGCAACAACACAGTGACACCACGACGGAACTCTCTGGCTACGACAGGAAGTGAGCAAGGAGAAAAGCCAGGCATTGGGGTTTTGTAAAGGAGGATGTTTCTGAATGAAACTTAGACCTGATTATATGAAGGGTCAAGAGATTCATTCCAATAACTGTGTTCACTGCGGGGAAGAGAATGGGCGGGGCGGGGAGAAGTCAGCTCAGATGATGGAGAACACTTTTCTCTTGTCCCCTTGCTTTTCCTTTTTTCTTCTCTTCGTCCCTCCTCTTCTTGCCCAGGTCCCCCAGGCCTCTTCCCCACAGCTCAGCTGGCCCTGGGAAGGGCTGGGGGTCCCCGGGAATCCTGGGCCTCTCGGCCACAGGCAGGCTCGGATGCCATTGCTTCTGGGTTCCATTTGGGTTTCCCTTAAACTACCTGCCTCTGATGACTTCTCAGGGGTTACTTTCCCCAGCGGCTTGCTATGCACTTAATCTTATTGGGTCCCTTTCTTGCCCTTCCCCTCGAAGGTTATTCGAAGGGCAGCAGCCGACTCGTGGTGGGCACTCGTTAGCATGCGGCGTTCATTGCTGATTGTGAGTGCTTTTTGCTCACATCAGGTGTGCGTGGATTAGCTAACAAATGGACACCCTGTTGGTTGTTTTCCTGACTTAAAAGCAGGAAAAGGGCATTTTCCCCCCCAGGGGAGCCAGGCTCTATTACTGTAAAATTATTAACATCGCTAAAAATCAAAGTATGGACACAGGTGGAAATCAGAGCAGGGTAATTAGAATCTGAGGAACAAAATGGATCTAGTCTGTCTGCTTGAGTGAGGGTTGGTTTTTGTGTATGTGTGTGTGTGGGGGGGGGGTGTTGTTTATTGGCTGTTGGTAATCATGCAGCAATTTCCATTATAATTCAGACAAGTTTTCTTAGTTAAGTGGTAGGATTTAAAAAGTTCAAGATACAGTCTAACAAATAAGTGTGTGTGCTATTGGTCCAACGACGTGGAGATGGGAAAGAAAATGATGTTTTGGTGGGCAAAGCAGCTGTTAAAAGTGTATCCCGGACCCCGATTTCTATTTCTGAAATGGTTTGCAATTGGGTGGGTCTTTTTCTTCTGCCTTGAGAGGATCCAGAAATGCAGTTTTAAAACATCAAAACACGGGTGTTTTTACAATGCAAATACTTTTCAAATAAACCCGTGTCATTATGCCTTATTGTCAACAAACCACGGGTTGTGGGGAGCCGCACTGGGAGCTCTGGCAGTGGCCACGGTGGCTTCGGAGATTGCTCTGTGGGTGATTATTCTTAGCAAGTAGGTGCTGGGAGCACCCTCGTGAAGTTAACCTAAGGGGATGGTGCTCCATCCAAAACAGGAGCGCGAGGACGCCCGTTACATGGAGTGAGACGCACCGCACTCCAGGGCTTAGTGACTGACGGGCTATTTTTTTAATTAGTTCAAATAAACACTTTGAAATAATAGCAGATGACAGAGCTTGGTAGAATTTTTCAGGAAACTGGAACATTCTCGGGGACTAACATGACACATTTGAGAGGTCGATGAAGGTCAAATGAGGATTAGGGTCGGCCGTGCCCAGGACAAGGTGTGGGGCTCTCGCAATCCACTCGGTGGCTCCGGCCTTGGGGACAGGAGCTGAGTCTGACCCACGGGTCCTTCAAGTAGCAAAATCAGAGGTGAATAAGAGAAGAGATTTTAAGAAAGTGGCAAGTTTCCTGTTTGGCTTTTGGCTGCTGGAGACTGAAGGATGGCGGTATAGGCTCTCCTCTCGGGGGTCAGATGGAGGCTGAGGTGGGGGAAACGTCTCCCACTAGAATCTGGGGGTTTTGAGGCTCAGATACAGGACCTGTTCTACACATTTCTTCGCCTCGCCTGAACAGAGCACAGGAAGAGGGCTTTGTGTGTTGACAGATGCTGGGTGGTGATTATTTCACACGTAACTGTAGAGCCAAGAGGTAAACTGAAAAGGTTGAGAATTAGAACCTGTAATACTTCCTGTGCAGTTTCCCGGCCCCTCAATAGTGGAATGCTGGGGGACATCCCCAAGGTGGCCCCTCCCTGACAGAGGTGGCCAAAAACCAAGGCTGGGCAGCACTGTCCACCAAAACTGTCCACATCTTCAAGCTTTTAGATCTGGGAGGGGCCCAGAGGGTCTGGTTGACCTCACCAGGCTTGAGTGACTAGTCCAAGGTCACGAGGCTGGGCAGGGCTGACCCAGACTGGCATCCCGGGCTCCGTCCTCTTGGGCTCTGCTGCAAGAGCCCGCACTTGGTGCCAGGGTGCGTTTGAGGAGCTTCCGGAGACGGGGCCGCTGTGTCTGAATCGACCGCTGCCCTTGGCTGCCGGCTTTCCGGTTTCACCTGGGCCACCGCCAGCTCTGCCTGTGATGGGGCGCAGGAGCCAGGACCTGGGAGAGAGGCCCCAGAGGCCACGCTCTCCCTTCGTGGGGACAGGGTGCTGAGCTCGGCAGGCGAGGCAGCCTAATATTAGAATTCATACTGAATCCTCAGCAGAAGGTGCATTTCTCACTTCCTGCTCCGAATGTGGTGGGGACCATGAGCAGGTGGAGTCAACTGCTTGACTTTTGGATGCTGGAGACTGAAGGCCGGTGGCGTAGGATCCCACTCAGTTGGAAAGCGCAGGGTAGTAGAGCTTTACCTAGAAACGAACAGGCGTCATGGAGAACTACAACGAGTTTGAGCTTTGAAACCTAATCTAATGGGTCCGCGTTTACAAGGCCTGTGGCCCTGGGCAAATGCTGATCTTCGCTGAGCCTCACTTTCCCGGTCTGTAAAGTGGAGAGAATATTCGATCCCTGCTTTTTAGCCTTGCAGAGGTGTGGCTGGGTTTAAAGCTAGCTCTGTGTGAAAGTCGGCATCCATCCCACCTTTATATTGGTAAGGTGTTTTTAAGTGCATCAAGGAAGCTGTTTTTTAAAATACAGAAAGAAATGTTGTCAGGTGAGGAATTATAAAAGACCTCACTAGGTAGTTCTGATAATATCTCAATAGTAACGAAAGAAACTCATGTTTCTACCAAATGGGAAAAAATGGCTAATCTAAAGAATGGCGTGAACGGAGCTGGTGTGGCTCAATAGTTGAGTGCTGACCTATGGACCAGAAGGGCACAGGGCACATGCCCAGTTGCGGGCTCAATTCCCAGTGTGGGGCATGCAGGAGGCAGCCAATCAATGACTCTTATCATTGATGTTTCTGTCTCTCCCTTTCCCTTCCTCTCTGAAATCAATAAAAAAATAAACTTTTTTTAAATGAATGACATTAGTTGGGAATTTTCTTGAGAGGTTATATGAATCTTATACTGATCTTTTCATATAAGCATGCATGTGTTTATATATACATGTATGTATGATTATCTCTATA
>PVJC01030029.1:0-21470 GCA_004026665.1 Murina feae | reverse complement strand
GTCAAATTACAGCAACAAGGACAGGGACGTTGGGGGGGGTAACAGATCAGCCAAGGGACTTTTGGTGCATGCATTTAAGCACAACCAATGGACACAAAACACTGGGGGGTAGGGAGGCGGGCGGAAGGGCAGGGGGAAAAAGAGATATATGTACTAATCTTTGTAAAGCTTTATGTAATTTTAAAAAAATGTAAAAAAATAAAAAATAAAAGTAAAAAAAAAAAAAAAAAGATTAAGTCAACATGCCCTCATGTGGAAAAAAAAGGGTCCATGATAAAGTAAATTTAATAAATGCAAGTGGTAAAATAAAAAAAAAAAATTCTTAGATAAATGAAAGTAAAAGAATGGAGGTGGAGCAGGCAGGAGGCTTGGTTGCCCGGGTGATAGAGGAAGCCAAGCTCCCCGCCTGCCCTGGCTGGCTTTGACCTTTGCTCAAGGCAACAAAGTTTCAATTATAGAAGATAAATAAATGCCAGATACTGCATCCAGTCAGCCATGCTGGGAGCTTGGGTCACTCAGGGCAGTCACCAGCCTGCAAACAGCCATCAGCCCTTCACCCAGAATGGCTAGGCACCAAAGAATGACCCCCCACCATGAAGGGGGTGTGGCCAGTCTGAAAACAGCCATCAGCTCCTCAGGCAGGCTGGCCAGGCACCCCATAGGGGGACCCTACCATGATTGGACTGTGGCCAGCCTACAAATACCCATGAGCCCTAGGCTGAGCAGGCACCCCAGGGGGAAACCCAACCCTGAAGGGAATGGCCAGCCTACACACAACCATCAGCCCCTCACCCATCTGGCCAGGCACCCCAGTATGGACCCCCACCCTAATGGGGCAGTGGTCAACCTGAAAACAGCCATCGGCTCCTCATCCAGGTGGTGGGAGCCTCTCACTGTTCCTCAAAAGCACTAAGAATGTCTGACTGCAGCTTTGGCCTGCTCCCTGCTGAGAAGTGGACATCCCCCTAGGGCTCCAGGGATGCCAGAGGGATGTCTGACTGCCAGCTTAGGCTCGATCCCCGGAAAGCGGGCCTAAGCGAGCAGATGAACATCCCCAGAGGGGTCCCAGATTGCAAAAATGCATAGGCTGGGCTGAGGGACCACCAACTGCGTGCAAAAATTTTTCTGCATCGGGCCTTTAGTATATCTAAAAAAGGGTAATATGCAAAATGTCTTCTCAGGAATTGGAAAAGGAAAACGATCGCTCGATATGACAAGCACTAACCACAAGAGAGAAGTGTGAAACATGGTAGGTAACCAAAGGCATCAGCATGGCATGGGAAACAAGGAAAGGAGAGAAGGAGAAGAGAGGGAGAAGCAAGTGGTGGTGGTGAGAGAGGGGGAACCATGCAGTGGTGGTGAGGCAGCGGGAACCATGTGGTGGCAGCGTGTGTGTGGTGAAGGATGGCCCTGAACTCTGGCCAGGCCTAGGGACCCTTTCCATGAACAAATTTCATGCACTGGGCCTGGAGTGTTCAATAAATTAGTACCTGGTGTTCAAGAACTATATAAACTTGTATGTGCATCCCATAGCACATGTACAGGTCAATGTTAGAGAATGCTGAAGATGGAGCAATGCAGAGGAACAGGTGATGCAAAAAGGCCACACAGATGAAGGTAGTTAAAGGCTAGGATGTCACAGGTGAAATGACAAGTCAGCACAGTGTCTAGTATGACAAAGAAAAGGTAGAAATGTGTTATTGCCCATGGTAATTGCACCTAAACACTGTTGGAAATGAGCAGGTGCTTGGTATCCTCTAAACACCACCCTTACACCATATCTAGCCCACAGTTGCAACTCAACAGGGCCAAGGTTTTCTGAGACCATCCTGCATGTCTGCCCTGTAAAAAAAGCAGGTTTCGTGCTGCACATTTCTCTTTACAAATACTTACAACAGAAATATTCCAAGTATTAATGAAAGATGACAGATATGGGCAACAACACTGGCCTACAGCAACTTGGCTTGAAATTCTATTTATGGAAGATAATATTACAAACAACAACTGAAGTGTGATCTTGTAAGAACAGTTGAAGATTTATGTAGGTAAAGACCATAACCTGACACAGGCAGTCACCAAGGACCTTTGTTTGCCTAAAGGAAGAAGGAAGAAATGCAAGTCATAGATCTGGACATCGTCACCCTCCCAAGGAGAGAAATAGCAGGTGGGACCCATTAAGCTGTCTATAAGGCTCCTGACTCCCAGACACATCCTGCACTGTCTGAGGCAATGAGTGTTAGGGATGTTTGTGGAGTCCTTGACTCAGGGCTCTCCACAGATCTCACTCATGGAAGACATAGCACATTTGACATGACAGTGGGGAAATTAGCAGAGCCCATGATCTGGTTGTAGAAGAGCGAACGTTACATCAGAGGAATAAAGGAAGAGAGGACATCATCTCAGAACATTGGGATAATGTGAAGGTCTTACCTACAGATGTTACAAGAGCAAAAACTTCCAGCATCACATTGCAATAGAGAAGTCTCTGAGGCTTATAAAGGAGCTGTTATTCCTCCTGAGAGAAGGCAATGGCCACATCCTCAAAGTTCGTATACTGTCATAATGGGGACAGTACAGCCTGAGATCAGATTCACTCCTAATGCTCCAATTCTGTCATATTCTCACCCTCCACATCAATCTGCTCTCTCCACTACAAACACCAAAGGAGATGCTTGGCCTTCATTGCATGAAAGTCTCTATCATGTTCTATTACTACTGATATTTTGTCTTCCCACAATAAAGGCAGTTGAGCAGAAAGAAGGTAACTGAGCATTGGGATTCACATGTATGCAATACTTCCTCTTGACAGTAGAGTGGGTGTCAAGAACACAGGGTAGCCCTAACTGGTTTTACACAGTGCACAGAGCGTCGGCCTGCAGACTGAAAGGTCCTAGGTTCGATTCCGATCAAGGGTACCTACCATGGTTGCGGGCACATCCCCAGTGGGAGTTGTGCAGGACGCAGGTGATTGATGTTTCTCTCTTATCCATGTTTCTAGCTCTCTATACGTTTCCCTTCCTCTATGTAAAAAATCAATAAAATATATTCTTAAAAAAGTTAAAAAAAAAAAAAAAAGAACGGAGGAAAGGAAGAGATTTTGTCCATAAAGAGAGTGTAAATGATTTCATATTGCTCTTGTCAGGCATTACCTTTGTAGTCCCTCACATTGTTCCTCAAAGACACCAAAAACATGGCATCACACTTAATCCTTAAACCAGAATCCCAGGGTACTGAGGTCATTGCTTTATACTACCTGCTGCACATAGTTCTTTGAACGCTTCTCTCACACAGCTTGATTCCCAGAGGCACAACTTCAAAAGTAATGCAAATTTGCCTTGGTGGGGACGGGTTTTTTCCTAATTACCTTACTTTCCAAAATTATAGATTACCACATAATCCATTTCTCTCTTGCCCATCCCCCTTACCCATGCCCGTGGATATTTCCAAGCGCTGGTAACACTGACGTATACTATCTCATTCCTCACCATTAGTGTGTCACCCCAAAAAAACAAAAGGCAGGTGGGTACATAAATATCAGCTAAGTCTTGAAACTGGCAGGTAGCACCAAAATACCCCTCTTTTCAGGCAATTACCCCCAAATCACCCTTATTTTATCATCCAGATTCCACCAGAAATGGACTCTCACTTCATTCACTCTTATGTCAATGCAGGGTGCTCTGGCCATGAAGTCACGCTCCCTCTCCAAGTGCACATCACTTTGTCTTCCATACCTCTCACACCTGCACTCCTACACTCCCAGCCCCCACAGTCCTCTCCTTTCCCTCTTACTTATTACTCAGAATGTGTGTTCCAAAGAATGCTTGCCAAGTTCAAACAGGATCAAGTACTGCTCAGACTTTGATAGTCCACACTCATAGAGGCAGCCTTGAGTCCTGCTATGAAGGCTTCTCTCCATGACTGTTTTTCCTTCAATCTAACCTATGAAAA
This sequence comes from Murina feae, assembly GCA_004026665.1. NCBI lineage: Eukaryota > Metazoa > Chordata > Mammalia > Chiroptera > Vespertilionidae > Murina > Murina feae. The sequence continues at coordinate 17,522 of PVJC01030029.1, read as the reverse complement.
CCCACAATCAGATCTCAGATACCCAGACCCCACATCCCCTAGTGCTGCACTTGATGCCCTTTCATCAGTCACAGCCAACATTTATTCACTTAACCGTTACTCAAGTCCCAGCTGCGTTTGCCCTCTGTATCATGCCCAGTGAATCTCACAGATGACCATTCAAGCCGCTAAGCTAATGCACAAGATTGACTATTATTCCCCCAGCCAGGGCACACTGAGGGTCACAACATTATCCTGGTGAGTATTTACAGAAATAAATATGTAGCAACCCCATCTCATGTGGTTTGAATTACTCTGCAGCCTCCAATTCATCTCACGTCTACTCATCTTTTTAAGGTCCTGGCGACTGAAAAACAATTCTCTCTTCCTCACACTCAATATTTCAATATCTACTGCTATACTCCATTGTGATACCAACCTGGCACAAATAGTGGACCCAGCAGAAAGCTGGATTCACACTGTCCCTTCTGACTACTACTACTATTACCAACTTGACCATGATTCCCTGTATTGAAGTGATCTACAGTCCTGGATGATGTGGCTCAGTTGGTTGAGCGTAGACCCATGCAGTGATGGGATCTCATGCCTGGGTTGTGGGCTGGATCTACACCAGGGGTTGGGCAGGCAGCAACCAATCCTTGTTTCTTGCTCATCACTGTTTCTCTACCTCTCTTCCACCATTTCTATGTCTAAAATCAATCAATATCTCTGTCTCGATCCTGTCTAATAAAAGAGTAATATGCAAATTAGGCATCATTCTGACTCAAAGATGGCCGTCCCCATGGCCACAATATGTCGGTGCCAAGTCCAGCTCAGCTCGGCCACTGAAGTTGTCAGGCCTCTTAGCCAGGCCATACGTGGGTGAGGCAGGGGTCCCGACAGGTGGAACAGGCATTAGAGGGGGCTGGGGGTCCCTAGCCCAGGTCAGAGGCTTTAGGAATGGGCAGGGGAAGAGCCTGTGAATGCAGGGGTCTGGGGGTCCCCTGCCCAGGCCTGCAGCCTTGGCCACAGGCTGCACTGGGGCAAGGGTGGAGGTGGCGATGGTAGGGATTTGGGGGTTCTCCTGCCCAGGCCTGTTTCCTTGACCAGAGGCTGAAGTGGAGCAAGGGCACAACCCACGATCATAGAGGCCTCAGGGTATCCAGCCCAGGTCTATAGCCTTAGCCAGAGGCTGCCAGTGGGGCAATGGCAGAGCTGGCAATGGCAGGGACGGGGAGGGGGGGAAGCAGACCCGGTGATCTCAGAGGCCTGGGCTCTATGAAGTTGGCGATTGGAGAGCTTGGAGGTCTTCTCTCCAGGCCTGCAGCCTCAGGCAGAGACTACAGGACTAGACAGTGTTAGAGCCAGCGATTTAAGGGGTATGGGGGTCCCCTGCCCAGGCCTGCATCCTTGGCCAGAGGTTGCAGGCCTGGGAAGGGGTGTAGCTGGGATTGGAGTGGCAGAGGTGGAGCTGGTGATGGGAGTGAACTACAGAGGAAACACCTTTTCTTAACGATCATTGGTTAAGCTCCCTCTGTGCCACTGGTAACATTCTTAGTAACTTGGGTAATAAGATTCCCAAAAGGCAATCTATGGTTTTCCACCACAGTCCTGTAGAAAAAAAAGAGAAGGTCCACTGCTGGAGGGCTAAGATATGTCATATCCTGCCTTAGCCAGTTTGGCTCACTGCATAATGCCTCAGCCTGCCAATCTCAGGGTCTGAGCTTAATTCTGACCAAGGGCATGTACCTAGATTGCAGGTTTCTCCCTGGCTGGTGTCCTGGTCAGGGCGTATGCAGGAGGCAACCAATCAAAGTGGTCCTCTCACTTTGATGTTTCTCTGTTTTTCCCTTCTCTTCCACATTCTCTAAAAACCAATGGAAATATATCCTCAGGTGATGATAAAAAAAAAGGAAGAAATGTCATATCCTATGAAAGACATATCTTCAAAATGCCTCAAGAAAGTTGTCATTTTTTCATGGTGAAAAGAATGGAGAGTGTGTTGATGTAAACACCTTGGTGGCTGCAGTGACTGGCAGTGGCTGTAGCAGCGCGGTGATGCGGCTCATGGCTTCCCCTGAAGAGCCTGGTCGCCTCCCAGAAAGGGAAGCCAGACTGGGGCTTAGGTCTGTTCATCCTGGGGAGCAGGGAGCTGGCCTAAGCCGTCAATAGGACATCCCCTGAGGGCTTCCAATATGGGAGAGGGGGCAGTCTGGGCTGAGGAACCGCACCCCCCATAGTGTACGAATTTTGTGCACCGAGACCCATATATGTGTGTGTGTGTGTGTGTGTGTGTATAATCTAATAAAAGAGTAATATAGAAATTAACAATCTCTCCAAAATACTGAAGCCACGCCCGCCAGCCAAGCCACACCCACTAGCCAATCAGAGCAGCTGTATGCAAATTAACCCAGCCTAGATGGACCCAGGTGCGGCACTGCCGGCATCAGGTGCAGCACAAGCAGGTGGCTGGGCTCAGGTTGAGTAGGAGGCGGACCCAGCGATCAGACCCAGAGGCAGTGACCAGCATGGCAAGCGGGGCTCAGGCGAGGAGGAGGCAGAGCCAGTAATCGGAACCAGAGGCAGTGACCAGCATGGCCGGCTGGGCTCAGGCTGAAGAGGAGGCAGAGGTAGCAATGGGGACCCCAGAGGCCCGACCAGCACAGCAGGCTGGGCTCTGGCTGTGGAGGAGGTGGAGCCAGCCATCGGGACTCTGGAGGCGGCAACCAGCTGCCTCAACCAGCCCCTCACCCAGGCTGGCCAGGCACCCCAGTAGGGACCTGAACCCTGACTGTGCTTTGGGCAGCCTGAAAACGGCCCTCAACCAGGCTGGCCCGATGGGGTGAGGGTCCCCACTGGGGGGGTTGGCAAGCCTGCATACAGCCATCAGCCCCTCACCCAGGCTGGCCAGGTATGACAGCAGGTGGACATCCCCGGAGGGGTCCCAGACTGCGAGAGGGCACAGGGTGGTCTGAGGGACAGCCCCGAGTGCACAAATGTTGGTGCACTGGGCCCCTAGTATGTATGTATGTGTGTGTATATGTATATATGTGTGTGTATACATATATATATGAAATCAACCCCATATCTAATAAAAGAGTAATATTGAAATTGACTGTTTCTCTGGGACGCCTAAGCCACAACCACCAGGCAATCAGAGCGGCCCTATGCAAATTAACCCAGCCAAGATGGAGGCCGGCAGTCACGGAGCTGGAGTAAACAGAGGCCTCCATTTCACTAGGAATAAACAATCAGCCGGCCAGCTGGGTTTCTCCCGGCTCAGGAAACAACACATTTGCAACATTATTACAATTACAGAAGCCTCGATCTGAAGCAAACAACAGCCTGGGCCTGACTACTAAGGCAACATTCTTTCAATTATAGAAGCCGAAGAGATGAAGCAGACGGGAGGCTTCGTTACTTACCTAGGCCTCGGCTTAAAGGAACAGTGTATCAATTATAGAAGATAAATAAACCCCACAAACGTGCTTCCAGCCAGCCTTGCTGGGACATTGGGTCAATGAGAGCTGTGGGTAGCCTGAAAGCCAGAAAACAGCCCTCAGCCCATCACCCATGCTGGCTACACTCCAATGAGGTGAGGGACCCCACTGGGGGGCAGGGACAGCCTGCAAACAGCCATCAGCCCATCACCCAGGCTGGCCAGGTACCCCAGTAGGGACCCAAAACCTGAAGGGACTGTGGAAAGCCTGAAAACGGCCCTCAGGCCCAAACCCAGGCTGGCCACACCCCAATGGGGTGAGGGACCCCACTGGCGGGCATGGCCAACCTACAAACAGCCATCAGCCCCTCATTTGGACACAAAACCTGAAGGAAGTGTGGGAAGCCTAAAAATGCCCCTCAGCTCCTCACCCAGCCTGCCCAAGCACCCCAGTAGAGACCCAAAACCTGAAGAGGATGTGGGCAGCCTGAGAACAAAGTTCAGGTCCTCACCAAGCTACCCAGGAAACCCAGTAGGGACCCAAAACCTGAAGGGGCTGTGGGGAGCCTGAAAATGGCCCTCAGCCCCTCACCCAGGCTGGCCACATCCCAAGGGGGTGAGGGTCCACACTGGGGGGGCTTGGCCAGCCTGCAAATAGCTATCAGCCCCTCACACAGGCTGACCAGGTATGCCAGCAGAGGGACATCCCCAGATGGGTCCCAGACTGTGAGAGAGCACAGGCCGGGCTGACGGACCACCCGAGTACACAAATTTTTGTGCACCGGGACCCTAGTATACATATATTTACTTATTTATCATATCTGCCAGTTCGTGATACACCGCACTCTTTAAGCTTTTGCATATTCTGGAACCTATACCCTATAGGACCTCCCTATTGACAACAAAGATTACATCATGGAGCCCTAGTCCTGGCCTTAGGATTCTGGGCTTACTGCCTGGTCAAAGCCCTCAGGTCCAAGGGCTACAAGGAGAGGCCACAAGTGTGTGAGGCCCTGAAATAAGCTCCTCAAACCCATACACCATTCAATTCTGCATTTGCAGGAATTCATGGAAAGAAAATGGTCTGTTGAAAGCCTGTCAAAACCGCTCAGTGCCCTTGCCCAGCCCAGAGACCAGGGACCCTCCAGATGCCTGTGTCACCTCAGGGCTCAGTCCTCAGCGCTCACTCTTGCCACTTCCCTCATCATTTACAGGACTTCCCCTTCCTGTCCACAGCTGCTGTCCTGTCTTCTAGTCTGTCCTTCCTCTCAGCAATGTTCATAAAAGTTAGAATCCTGCCTCAGAAAATGTCCCTTTTTTTCACAACCATCTATAGCCCCATCGTTCTGAAAATGAAAGTAAAACTCCTCCTGCAGAACCTCCCCTCATCTCTTTGTCGCCTTTACACCCAGAACAGGCCCAGGTTTCCGAGTCCTACCTGCTCAGTCGCACCATCACGGCCTTACAATGTGGCTCTGCAGCCTTTCACCCTCTTCCCCCATCAGCCATGTGTCACCCACGAGGGACTCACCATTCTGAACGCTGGGACCTGGGCGGCGGGACCTGAGAGGCTGGTCCCCAAGGCTGGAGGGTAAATGGGGTCAGGCTGCGAGAATGCTGTGAGCAGAGAGGAGTCCGGGAGGCACGGGGACCCCGATCTCGGGCTGTTGGGGCTCAAGGACCCTCAGACACACCCCGCACAGCAGGCTCGCTGCCTCCCAGGCCTCCTCCTCCTCACGACCAGCGCCCTGAAATCCATGACTCTGTAAACAAGGACCTGGGACTTTAAAATGTCCGCCACGAGGAGGAAGGCGGAAGTCCCGCCCAGGCCGGATATGCAGGCACCAAAATGCCCTTTAGCTCCGCCCACATGAGTGCAGTTCCCTCTGGGTAATGTAGTTTTCTCAATCGTCCAGTGAACTGGCATCCCACCCACTGACTTAAGGGAATAAACCTGTTGTGGCCCAGCAAGTGATACCTGGGGAGGGAGTACATGAGAACAGAGGTCTGGATAACTGGAGCATACTAACAATCTCTGAGAAGAAAAAGGTGGGAGGAATGCAAGAGATCCACCAAAGAATATATACACAGGGGGGAAATGGGAGACATCTATAATACTAACAATAAAAACTGTATGTATTTTCTTAAAGTTTAAAACAATGTAGCCCAGCTAGTATGCCTCAGTGGTTGAGCCTCGACCTATGAAGCAGGAAGTATAATTATTTTTATTTTATATTCATCTTTTAAAATTCCTTATTTTTTAAAGTAGTACATATTGTATTACTATAACTCCCTTTTCACCCACTGAACTCTCCCCAGCCACCACCAAGCCTCAGCATATGCCCTTACTCCTCATAGTGTCTGTGTCCATTGATTGTGCTTATATGAATGCATATAAGTCCTTTGGTTGTTCCCTATCCTACTCCCTTTAATTCCTATGAAGTTTGACAGTTTATTCCATGCTTCTATGTCTCTGAATCTATTTAGTTCATCAATTTATGGTGTTCATTATGTTCCACAAATGTTGAGGTCATGTGATACTGGTTCTTTTCCTGGTCAGGGCATATACATGGGTTGCAGGCTCAATTCCCAGTGTGGGAGTAGAGTCATGCACCAGGCAACTAATCAGCAATTCTCTCTCATAATTGATGTTTTTATCTCTCCCTCTCCCTCCCACTTTGTAAAATCAACAAAAATATCTTAAACAAAGCATACACATATGTGCATAGGCCATGGACATAGGCAATAATGTGTTGAGGGACTAGAAGCAGTGGGGGCAGGGTAGAGGAAGGAAAGGGGGGAGGAGTAGGGGGGGAAATTGGGAACATCTGTAATAGAGTCAACAATAAAAAATAATAGCGTGCACAGTCAGTGGGGCTCAGTGGTTGAGCATGTACCCATTAACAACATATCTTTGTTAATTCCATGTCAAGGCACATACCCAGGTTGGGAACTCCATCCCAGTAAGGCAGTTGTTGTCAACCTTCTGGCTCTTTACATACAGTTCCTCATGTTGTGACCCAACCACAAAATTATTTTTGTTGCTACTTCATAACTGTAATGATGCTACTGTTACGAATTGTACTGTAAATATCTGATATGCAGGATTGTCTTAGGGGACCCTTGAAAGGGTTGTTTGACCCGCAAAGGTGTCGCAACCCACAGGTTGATAACTGGTGCAGTAAGGGGAATGAGGGAGGCAGCAGGTCAATGATTGATGTTTCTTTCATCATCATTGATGTTTCTTCCTCACTCTTTCTCTCTAAAAAATCAATCAAGACTTAAAAAAAACACAACTAACAGTGTTAAGGTTGATTTGACTGAACATCAGCAAAGTAATAATGGGACATTATGTTTTCTTCCAAGTTTTATAAGAAAAATCATGCCTTGTTCTGTCTTTCTACAGGATGTACCAGGCATAATTTTCAAGGAACAGAAACCTTCCTGGAGTTAGTCTGTCTCTGCTTGGCCTCTAATGTTTAAGTCTTGACTTCATGCAGAAAAGATTTCACAACAGTTCAGAGATGTTTATTTTTTATTTTTTCCCTTTATTGATTAAGGTTTTAAAAATGTGTCCTTAACCCCCTATTGTCTCCTTTTCCCACCAGTTTTGCCCTCACCCTCACCCCCTGTTGTCAGCATCCACTGAACATGTTGATATGCATGCATACAAGTCCTTTGGCAAATCTCTCCCTCTTACCCCCACCCTCCTCTACCTTCCCCCTAAAGTTTGAGCATCTAATCAATGCTTCTCTCTCTCTGCATCTGTTTTTATTCATCACTTTATGTTGTTCATTGTAATACCCAAATGAGTGAGATCATGAGATATTCATCTTTCTCTCAAGGACTTATTTCACTTAGCATAATGTTCTCCATCTCTATCCATGCTGTTGCAAATGGTAGGAATTTATTCCATTTCACAGCAGCATAGTATTCCATTGTGCAGATGTACCAAAGTTTTTAATCAATTCATCTGCTAATGGGAACTTAGGCTGATTTCCAATCTTAACTATGGTCAATTGTGCTTCTATGAACATAGGGGTTCATATATCCTTTCTGATAGGTATTTATAGTTTCCTACATTGCCTTTTTGGATTCTTATTACCCAAGTTACAAAGAATATTACCGGTGGCATACAGGGGGCTTAGCCAATGATCGGTAAGAAAAGATGTATCCTCTGTAGTTCACTCCCATCTCCAGCTCTACGCTTGCCCTTCCAATCCCAGCTCCACCCCTGCCCAGGCCTGTAACCTCTGGCCTAGGGTGCAGGCCTTGGCAGAAGACCCCCAAGTCCCTCTGATTGCTGGTTCACAGAGCCCAGGCCTCTGTGATCTCCAGCTCTGATCTTGCCCCCTGCCATTGCTGGATCAGCCCTTGCCTGACTGGCAGGTTCTGGCAACGGCTGCAGGCCTGGGCAGGGGAACCCCAGACTCCTACCTTGCCTACCCCATTTGTTCCCAGAACAGTGCGATTGCAGGCTCCATCACTGCCCCTTGAATTGTTGGCTCTGGTAGCCCAGGCCTCTGCGATCTTGGGCATTGCCGCTGCCCAGGCCTGAGGCCTCTTGCCCAGGCTTATGCCTGCGTAGGGCATATTCATAAACCTCTGATCACCACTCTGCCCTTGCCCATGCTTGAGCCTCTGGTGAAGTTCTCTGGCCTGGGCATGGGATCCCCAGCTCCCTCTGATCACCTGTTCTGACCCTCAGACCCCCAGCCACCCCTGCCATTTGCCTGGCTAACAGGCCTGACTACTTTAGTGGTGGGGCTGAGCAGTATTGGGCACTGTCATCTTGAGGTTATGGGCACCGCCATCTTGTGGCCATGGGGCTGACCATCTTGTGTCTATGAGGCGGCCATCTTTGTGATGGAGTGATGCCTAATTTGCATAAGTCTCTTTTATTAGATGGGATAGGGCCATGGGCCCGCTATCTTGTGACTATAGGGGCAGCCCTCTTTGTGTCAGAGTAATGCCTAATTTGCATATTACTCTTTTATTAAATAAGATTATTGAATTAATTTCCATACAACTCTAAAGCTACTTTACACATCCTATATTGACCTCCTGCCTTTTGTAATATGTCTTCTGCCTTTTCCATCCTTAAATACATTTATTCATTTTCCTTTCTTTACAAGATTAGTTCATATTTTTCATACAATGGTAAGCACTATAAGGTGTATATTCTTAACAAATATTCTTCTCTTTCATATACAGAGTTATTTTGAGATTCAACACTAATGCTATTTATGTCAAATGTTAATTATCTTTTATTGCTGAGTAGTATTGTGTTCTACATATAAACACTTTAACTATTGATCTGTCTAAGGTTTTTGTTATTTCCACGTATGAGGTATTATAAATAAATTTTCTGGAAACACTATGTTCAATTCTTTATTTCTTATTTTTTTTAATATATTTTATTGATTTTTTAACAGAGAGGAAGAGAGAGGGATAGAGAGTTAGAATAATCAATGAGAGAGAAACATCGATCAGCTGCCTCCTGCACACTCCCTACTGGGGATGTGCCCGCAACCAAGGTACATGCCCTTGACAAGAATCGAACCTGGGACCCTTGAGTCTGCAGGCCGATGCTCTATCCACTGAGCCAAACCAGTCAGGGCTCAATTCTTTATATAAGTGTGTTTTACTTATCTGTTATAGTGCAGGTGTGTGTTTTACTTTTGAAGATATGCAAAACTGTGGTGTAAAATGGTTATTCCCTTTGCCTTTCCAGACAAGCACAATAATGAAAATTCAAGTTTTTCTTTATCTCTGTAAGCACATACGATGTTTAATATTTTTACATTTTAGACCCATAAATTAGTATAGTGTTTACTTGTTTTGTTTTAAATCCATTTCCATTGGAAATTTTTATGGTGAGCATTTTTTATGCATTTATACACCCTGTCTTGATCTCTTTTGTTGAAGAGGCTGGTCAGAAGCTTTTGCAATTTTTAAAATATAGTTAGGATTTAACCAATGGAAGTACAGTATAGCATCTAAGACATCTGTATTCACTTCACTCATTCCTTAAAAGACCCAACTGATTTCTTTGCCATTTGGAACTGTGTGTTTTTAATACTGGAGGTAAAACAGTTTTTCTCAAACTTTAACGTATTCACAATTTAATGCCCACTTGCATGATACACTTTTAAGTTTAATCTACATTGATAAGATTCTCCACCATTCATTTTCAGTCCAATCATTCAATAGTACTGTCCAAGCTGTCCAAGTATTCACCTGGCCAAGGGAGTCATAGATCATTCCCCACCCCAGGTCCCTGACCTTAAGCCCTGACCTTAAGCCCTGACCATAAAATGGATTATCCCGTAACCGTTTGCTTATCCATAGCCCCTGGCGCCCGCAACGCCCAGGGGAAGCTCCATACATTCCAAAGACCCCTCCCTCCTACCCAATCCCTCTCCTCCCTTACCTGCCCCAGACCTTAAAAACCCAGCCCAGATTGGTTCAGGTACGACTCCACTGGCCCCTCTCCCTTCCCGGGACCGGTGGACCCGTCCGTTTGCTCCCAATAAAGCCTGATTGACTTTTCATTTGGCTCATTCTTTAATTCTTCGATGGCTTAACAAAACAAGTACAATAAGTGAAGTGAAGTTTTGTACTATTTATCAGTTTCCCTGGTGTTAAATACTGTCATCATAGAAAGTTTCAAACTGACAAACTGATGTCACCGAACATGGCCCTACTAAGATATTTCAGTAGCAAATCATTACATATTATTTCCAACATGCTGATGCAGTAGGTACAAATATACTCAAGAACATTCATGATAAAATAGTAAAATAATTTAAAGTGGCAAGTTTTAAACATTTTAAACTTTGATGTAAGTATAATTGATTTAAAATATACATTCAAAAAATATATTTTTATTGATTTCAGAGAGGAAAAGAGAGGGAGAGAGAGAGAAACATCAATGATGACAAAGAATTGCTGTTAGATTGCCTCCTGCATGCACCACAATATGAAACCAGCCAACCTCTGAGCATGTGTCCTGAGGAGGAATTGATCAGTGACCTGCAGGGTCATAGGTTAATACTCAACCAGTGAACCACACCAGCTGGGCTTTCCTAAGATTTTCAGGGATCCCATTTGCCTTCAATAAGGGTAGCAATGAGCAGTGGCAGCTCGTCTTGGGCTAACCCCCTGAACATGTGCTCAAGGACTCCTCTACTCAGAATGCCCAGTGAGCTAACGGACCCTTCTTTGGGTTATTTATTTCCGACAATGTTTATAGAGAGGCAACGTAGCCCAGCCTCGTCTCTGTGCTTGTTCTATCTGTAGGTCTCCATTTTTTTCATTATCTTAGCTTCAATTAATGTACCCTCAAAATATTCAGAATTCCTGTTGTGAAATCTTTTCTAAAATAAGTAATGAACTCAAACACTACAGGCCAAGCTGAGGCAGACCCGCTACAGGCTCTTTCCTGTTCCTGAACACAGTTATGCCTGAGACATCCTCTATAAAGACTAACCAAGGCATGATTTTGCTTCTGTCCAAGATGTCCAAGCATCCACCCACCGGAAAAAGCCATAAACCATCCCCCCACCCCAAGTGCAGCCTGACTGCCCTGACCATTGACAGCAATATCCTGGCATCCATAGCCCCCGGCGTCGGCAGCACCCTGGGGGGTGGAAGCTCCATACATTCCAAAGACCACTTCCTCCTACACAACCCCTCCCCTCCCTTACCTGCCCCAGACCTTAAAAACCCAGCCCAGTTTGGTTCCTGCGCGGCCTCAAGGCTCTCCTTCCCTTCCCGGGGAGCCCTGGGTCCGTCCGTTTGCTCCTAATAAAGCCTGGATGACTTTCATTTCGCTCCATCTTTAATTCTTCGACGGCTTCACAAAACAGCTTCAAGAACTTGGGAGAAAATGTGATGGTCCTTATTCACATTGATGTTGTTGAGTCAAATCAAACGAAACAGTATTTAATTGATTTTTTAGGGAGAGAGGGAGATGGGGAAACACCAATGATGAGAGAGAATCATTGATCATCTGTCTGCTGCTTGCCCCCTACTGGGATGAAGCTGCCCAACCTAGACATGTGCCCTGATCTGGAATCTAACCAGAGACACCTTAGTTCATGGGTCCACACCCAACCACTGAGCCAAACCATGTGGGAAAACTATTGTTTTTTAATTTTTTTGACTCTATACAAAGAGTCCAAATTCCCTGTTTCCTTCCCTCTATCCTGCCTCCACTGTTTCTAGACCCTCACCACATTATTGTCTATGTTCATGGACTATGCATATATGTATATACTTTTTTAAAAATGTTTTTATTGATTTTACAGAGAGGAAGGGAGAAGGAGTTATACTAGCAATACATCAATGATGAGATAATCACTGACCAGCTGCCTCCTGCAGGTCCTCAACCCCCCACCCAACTAAGAATTGAACCTAAAACCCATGTGTGTTCCCTGACCAGGAATAGAACCGTGACCTCATGGATCATAGGTCAACGCTCAACCATTGAGCTAAATTACTAGTGTTTTAATTTTTAAATGTATTTTTTATTGTTGATAGTATTACTGATGTCTCCCATTTTTTCCTGTGCATATATTCCGTGGGGAATCTCTCCCAGTCCTCCCACAGCCCTCTCCAGGGAGATCTGCTTGTCTGTTCCAGTTAACCAGGCTTCTGTTCCCATCTTGTCCTTCCCCAGGGCAACTTGCTGAACACATCACTTTTATTCACCAATATCATTGGCTGGGATGCTAGCCATCCTATTGGTGTTTGAGAAAACTACATTACCCAGACAGGAAAGCATGACGTGGGCGGAGCTAAAGGGCACTTTTGTCAGGGCATCCGGTTAGGGCGGCACTTCCGCCTTCCCGTTCCTGGAGGACATTTTGGCCTCTTCACTTTCTTCAAAGACTTACAGGCTTCGGCCCACTGGACGTGTGGAGTTCGAGGCCTAGGAGGCAGCGGCCTAGATTTGCGTATGTGTCTGAGGCTGCTTGAGCCCCAACAGGCTGGGATTGGGCACTCCGTGTCTCTTGAGGCTCCTCTCCGCATTCACTCAGCTTAACCCCATTTAACCCTCCAGCCTTGGGGACTGGCGCCTCTCAGTTACTGCAGCCCAGGAAGCCGCATCCAGAACTGTGAGTCTCTTTTGGGTGACACATTGTTGATGGGGGGAGAAGAAGAAAGGCTGCAGTGCCACCTTGTAAGGACACGGTGGTGGGGCTGATCCCAGAGGATTAGGAAAACCCGGCCCAGTTTTGGGTTTAAAAGCAACAAAGAGATGAGTTGTGGTTTTGCAAAGGAGTTTTACTTTCACCCTCAGAATGCTGGGGCCTTAGATGTTTGTGAAAAAAAGAGGGACATTTTCTGAGGCAGGATTCTAACTTTTCCTAACATTGCTCAGAGGAAGGACAGACTTGAAACAGAGGACAGCAGGTGTGGACAGGAAGGGGAGGTCCTGTAAATGATAAGGGAACTGGCAAGAGTGAGCACTGAGAACTGACCCTGAGATAACACAGGCAACTTGAGGGCACCTGGCCTCTGGGCTGGGCAAGGGTACTGAGCAGTTGAGCCCTTAAAGCCTGGTTTAGCCAGGCTCTCAACAGACCATTTTCTTTCCCCGAATTCCTGTAAATGCAGAATTGAATGGCGTGTGGGTTTCAGGAGCTTATTTCATGGCCTCTCACACCCTTTTGGCAGCTCACATATTGGTGTCGTGGGACTGTCAGCTGCCTTTGTAACCCTTGTCTTGAGACTTTGACCAGACACTAAGCCTGGACTCCTAAGTCCCGGAGAAGGGCTTCATGACAGAGACCTTGTTGTCAAAAGGGAGGTCCTATAGGGCACAGGTTCTAAAATATGCACAAGCTTAGAGTGAAGAGTGAGCTGGATCAGGAACAGACAGAAATGATTTCATACACACACACGCACACACACACGCACACACAATTATATATATATATATATATATATATATATATATATATATATATATATATATATGTGGCCCGGTGCACAAAAATTTGTGCACTCAGGGGGTGGGGGTCCCTTAGCCTGGCCTGTGCCCTCTTGCAGTCTGGGACACCTTGGGGGAGATGTCACCTGCTGGCATGCCTGGCCAGCCTGGGTGAGGGGCTGAGGGCCATTTTCAGGCTGCCCACAGCCCCTTCAGGGTTCGTACACTGGGGGGTGGGAGGGCTGGTGAGTGCAGGCCTGGACGTTTCCCTCCGGAGGACTCACGATCTCACACGCCTGGTGGGCCCCCACCACTGAGGGGACACAGCTGGCGCAGAGCTGGGTGCTCCCACACGCTCCCAAGGAGGCCCCTGGGGCAGAGCCAGGCAGCTGACCCAGGACGGGCACTCCTGGATGCCTCAAGGAGGCTCCCGGGGGGGGGCAGAGCCAGGTAGGGGACCCAGGAGAGCTGCTCCTGGACACCCCGAGGAGACCTCCGGGGGGTGGTGCCAGGGAGTGGACCCAGGATAGGTGCTCCTGGATGCCCCCAGGAGGCCCCAGACCGGACCCCGCCCCCACTGAGCTGACACACCTGGCACAGCTATGCCGGCTGCAGAGGCTCCCAGTGCAGAGCCGCCCTGCCAGCCTCCATCTTGGCTGGGGTAATTTGCATACAGCTGCTCTGATTGGCTGGTGGGTCTGGCTGTGAGCAGAGGCTCAGCCAGCCTAGGCAGGCAGTTGCAACAGAAGCCTCTGGTTGGCTCTAGTTCCATGGCTGCTGACCTCCATCTTGGCTAGGTTAATTTGCATACAGCCACTCTGATCGGATGGTGGGTGTGCTTAGGTGTCTCGGGTAACCTTCAATTTGCATATTACTTATATATATATATATATATATATATATATATATAGAGAGAGAGAGAGAGAGAGAGAGAGAGAGAGAGAGAGAGAGATGTTAGAGGTAGAAATGGAGGAAGGGAGACAGAGAAACACTGATACGCAAGAAACAAGGATTGGTTGCCATCTGCACAATCCCTACTGCAGATCCAGTCCACAACCCAGGCATGAGATCTCACCAATGCATGGGTCTGTGCTCAACCAACTGAGACACATCATCTAGGACAGTACATCACTTTAATATATGGAACTATTGTGAGGTTGGTAATGGTAGTAGTAGCTCAGAAGGGACAGTGCGAGCCTGTTTTTCTGCTGGGTCCACTGTTTGTTGCAGGTGGGTGTCACAACAGAGCATAGCAGTAGACACTGAAATGTAGAGTGCGGGGGGGAGGGGGGGGGGAGACAGAATCGTTTTGCAGTGGCCAGGGCCTTACAAAGATGAGTGGACGTGAGATGAATTGGAGGCTGGAGATTAATTCAAAGAATATGAGATTGGGTTGGTACATATTTACTTCTGTAAACACTCACCAGAATAATGTGGTGGCCCTCAGTGTGCCCTGGCTGGAGGTATAACAGTCAGTCTTGTGCATTAGCTTAGCGGCTTGAATGTTCATCTGTGAGACTCACTAAGCATGTAGAGGGCCAGTGCAGCTGGGATTTGAATAACCGTTAAGTGGAGAGATGTTGGCTGTGACTGGTGAAAAGGACATCTAGTGCAGCACCGAGGATATTGGCTCTAGGTATCTGAGATCTGATTGTGGTTCTTCATAGGTTAGATTGAAGGAAAAACAGTCATGGAGAGATGCTTTCATAGGAGGAATGAAGGCTGCCTCTATGAGTGTGAACTATCAGAGTCTGGGCAGTATTTGATCCTGTTTGACTTTGGAAAGCTTTCTCTTTCCCACACGTTCTGAGTACTGAGTAAGAGCACAAGGAGATGACTGTGGGGGCTGGAAGTGTAGGAGTGCAGGTGTGAGAGAGGTGTGGAAGACAGAGCAATGTGCACTTGGACAGGGAGTGTGACTGTATGGCCGGAGCACCCTGACATTGACATAAGAGTGACTGAAGGGAGAGGCCATTTCTGGTGGAGTCTGGATGATAAAATAATGGTGATTTGGGCATTATTGACTGAAAAGAGGGGTGTTTTAGTGTTACCTGCCTTTTGTTGTTGGGGGTGACACACTCTTTTTTTTTTTTTTTACACACTGAGTCTTTAAGAATGAAATAGTGTATAACAGTGTTACCGGAGCGTGGAAATATTCCTTCGTACAGATCTTTTACTGTCAGTCAATACATGGAACCAACGTATTATGTGCAACACACCTTTGTAAAGGGACTTCCACTTGTCACCACAGTCAGCATTCAGTTCCTCACCGTTTTTCTATTTTCATGTTGACTGTTTTCTATTTTCGCGTTGTTGGCAGATAATGGATGAAGAGGATGCTAATTCTGAGCAGAGTATATGTACCATAAGAGTCAGGTCAGGGCTTTTAAGGCATCCCCAGCAGCCCAGAAGACCCATCTTTTTCTCAGTATTAAAAGATATTTTGCACCTGACTGAGTTACAAGCAGCATACTTTAAACGGAAAGCTTTCATCTGTTACACATGTGTGAGCGACTTATGTTTCATTGCAAAGCCTCACCAGCAACAGAAAGAAGGCAGTAGAAAGAAGCTCTGGAAAGATGATATAGGCAGAGCCTCATTTGTGTCCCAGTGCAGGTTTTACTTAATAGTAGAGGCCCGGTGCAAGAAATTCGTGCACTTGCGGGGGGGCTTTCTTAGCCCAGCCTGCTCCTCTCATACTAGAAGCCCTCATTGGATGTCCTACTCCCTGCTCCCTGCTCCCTTTGGGGACAGGGCCTAAGCCCCAGTCTGGCCTCCCTTTGTGGGCGGAGACCGGGCTGATCAGAGGAAGACACTAGCGCCATCACTCCACTGCTGCAACCACTGCCAGTCACCGCAGCCACCAAGGTATTTTCATCAACACAGACTCCAGTCCCTTCACCATGAAAAAAATAACAACTTTCTTCAGGCATTTTCAAGATGTGTCTTTCATAGGATATGACATTATTTTATTTTATTTTTTATCCTCACCTGAGGATATGTTTCCATTGATTTTTACAGAATGTGTAAGACGGGAAAAACAGAGAGAAACATCAAAGTGAGAGGAACACTTTGATTGGTTTCCTCCTGCATGAGTCCTGACCTGGGCCCTGGCCAGGGAGGAGCCTGCAAACTAGGTACATGCCCTTGGTCACAATTGAACCCAGACTCTGCGGTCGGCAGGCTGTGGCATTACCCATGGAACCAAACTGGCTAGGGCAGGATATGACATTTCTTAGTTCTCCAGCAGCATACCTTCATTTTTTTCTCTAAGAGTGTGGTGGAAAAACCCTAGGTTACCTTCTTGGATTCTTATTAACCAAGTAACTAAGAATATTACCAGTGGCATACAGGGAGCTTAGCCAATGTGCAGTAAGAAAAGGTGTTTCCTCTGTATTTCACTCTGATCACCATCTTCACCCCTTCCCCTCCAATCCTAGCTTCACCCCTACCCAGGCCTGTATCCTCTGGTCTAGGATGCAGGTCTGAACAGGGTACCCCAAACCCCTCTATTACTGGTTCCGCCCCTGCTCAGGTCCCTGTGATCGCAGCCTCTGCCACTTCTCAGGCCTGCAGTCTCTGCCTAAGGCTGGAAGCCTGGGCAGAAGACCCCCAAACCCCAACTATCACCAGTGATTGCTGGCTCTGCCCCTGACCAGGTCCCTGCAATTTCTGCTGCTGCTGCTACCCAGCCCTGTGGTCTACGCCTGAGGCTGCAGGCCTGGGCAGAAACCCCCAAACACCTGTGATCGCCGGCTCCTCCCCTTCCCAGGCCTGCAGTAGTGGGGTTGAAGCAGACTGTGCACCGTTAACTTGTGGCAGTGGGCACGGCCATCTTTGTGACAGAGTGATGACTAATTTGCATACTATTTTATTAGATAGGATGGGTGCTTTCAACTGCTAGGGAGGTTTTGAAAGACTTGCCAGCCATCTCAGGCATTCTCTAAAACCAGGTCACTTTTTTTTTTTTTTTTTTTTTTTAATCTTTATTGTTCAGATTATTACAGTTGTTCCTCTTTTATCCCCCATAGCTCCCCTCCTCCCATTTCCCACCCCAACCTCTGTCCTTGCCCCCCCACTGTCCTCATCCATAGGTGTACAATTATTGTCCAGTCTCTTCACACTTCCCCAACACCCTTAACCCCAGAAAATTGTCAGTCCACT
>PVJC01030028.1:0-21562 GCA_004026665.1 Murina feae | reverse complement strand
GGGGAATGTTCCTCAGCCTGGCCTGTGCCCTCTTGCTATCTGGGACCCTTTGGGGGATGTCTGACTGCTGGTTTAGGCCCGATTCACAGGGATCAAACCTAAATTGGCAGTTGGACATCCCTCTCGCAATCCAGGACCACTCGCCCTTAACCACTCACCTGCTCGGTGCACATCATTAGCAACCAGTTGTTCTGCCTTGACAGTTGTGTCAGCTTTTATACATATATAGATGGGATTCAAATAAACATGTACAGTTACTGAACACAACCCATTATTATTGAAAGGAGTTTTTAGGGGTAAAATAGTCAGGTTTAGGGAGTCTTAGCAATTAAGGGGCCCATGGGGGAGGGAGGCACAGTTGGCTGGGAACTTGAAGCTGGAAAAAAGAATAAATTCACAAAGAAGAGAAGGCACCACAGCATAAGAAGAGAGGAAGACATCTATTCAAAGAAGATAAGGGGAAGCCACAGGGAGTATAGAAACAAAAGAGAGAAAGAGGAAAGCAGGTTTTCACAGGGTATAGAGAATTCTACCACTGAGGGGAGAAGATAAGAGGGTCCCTAGTAGCTTTGAGCTTTGAAGCTGCTATATTAGACTTTCCCTAAAGGAGGCACAGCTGATTCAATCCTGGAAACTGCTGAGAAAAGAACTGCTACCGATGGAGATAGAAGCTCCAGTGAATAGATAGGAGCATGATGATCTTACAGTACGGTCATTTCTGCAGTTAGCAACCGGAATTCGCTGGTTGCGTCCGTTTCTTACCAGCTCTAGCAACGCCTTTGTTGGCCAGTTTCAGGAGACCCTTCTTTTTCAATATGAAGCTGGAGCCAATAAAAACACTGGAACTTACTGCCCGGCCCAGGCCCACAGACGACCAATAAGAAGGGAGCATCAAAAGACAAAGAACTGCAGCCTTTATGAGCCTCAGGGGAAAAGGGCTCAGTGGACTACCCCTGCTGGGACCCCCTCTCCACGTGGGAGTCTGTGCTTGTTCCCAGTAAATTTCCACCTTTTCATATACCACCTTTTGTCTGTGGTTTCATTCTTCGAATTCACCTGGACAAGAACCCAGGAAAGAAAGCACCTTTGCATGCTGCAAAGGAAAAAAAAACCATGTGCTTCAGTTTGGCTTCTGCATTTCATTATATAAGGACCTTGGAATTTTAAGGCTAAACACGAAACACCACATGAAAACATTTTACACTGTATTGTAAACTTTCTGTAATCTGTTTTCCACTTGAAAAGCTGTCAACAGGTGACATTGTGATTAGATTTTTTTTACTGTCTTCTCAACTTTTTTTTCATTAAAAAGTCACATTTTCTCATTTTGAATTACCCTAAATAAAAAAGGGCAAAGAAAAATTAATCAAGTAACAATTTTAGAACTGAATAAAAAAAATCAGTTTTACATCTCAAAAATCTTAAGAATGCATAACAAACTAAAAGAAAACAAAATCAGTTTGATCAAATGGTATCTTACCAACAAAACTTTAATAATTGGATTGATGCCTTCCTGTCAAACATTTTGAAGACATCTGAACTTTACCACAAATAAAGTTATGAAGCAACCAAAAAGTTTAGGCCAAGAAAAGGTTAAAAAAAAAAGTGAATTTAAGCTTTCCATGATTATTATTTCATTTATCTCTGCAACTTGAAGATAAATCAACTTTGATTCAGAGATAGAGGATAAATTCTGAGACAAAACTTATATTCTGAGGAAAATTGTATTACTTCAAGGATATTCTATATCACTGACAAATTTTCAGTCAAGTTGTCTTACTAAGAACTGCAGTAAATTTTCAGACAAACTAGACCTGTTCTGGGCACTGTTCATTTCATTTAAACCCCAAGAATGGAAAGTCATTTTAATAGTAAGAATTTCAATTGGCTTAATTCATGAGAAAACATATGATTGACTTTCTAGTAGATTCCATGACTACATTAATGTCACTTACTGTGCAGTAACATAACCATTCCAAAACTTCATCTCTGAAAACAGTGTGGGTGGACCTCATTCCAGTGAAACAATATTCTTTTTAAGCTGTTGACACAGCAAAATGTTTCCGACATTTTAGGGGTGGAGGGGGCAGAGGGTGATAAGGGACAGCAAATAATCTTTGTTGCATTTTGTAAGTTCTCATTGTAAGTGGCAGACCTTAATGCTGCATGTTTTATGGCAGGCCAAATAATAAACATCTTGTCTAGTTACTGACCTTAGGACTTATTTTATGATTTGGGTGTATGTGAAGGAGAGAGCCTGCAGCAGAGGTGGCTGAAGGAGGGAGTGAGGGAGTGAATGGTGAGTTGGTGAGTGTGGAGGGAGAGCAGCAGGGGAGAGAAGGGTGAAACAGGATGTGTGGGCAGGGACTCTGGAGTGTTCCAGAGGAATCAGGAAAATCTCCAAGTCAGAGCTGGCTTTTTAAGATTTGTGTGAGCAAAGTAATCATACGGGGAATTTAATCCAAATTTTATTCGACATAGAAAGAGAAAATCTAATGCATTCATTATATTTCATTTTAATAGACACTGTCAATGGCCCTCTAAAGTGACTGTACTGACTTATACTCCTGCCAGCAGGGAGCATACATTAGTTCTTTGATGTTGTTATTACTTAGTTTTCTAAATATTAACTAATATTTAGAAAATATGTGTCAGATATAAAGAAAAACAATTCAATAGACACTAATGAATCAGCCACCCAATTTAAGAAATAAAACAGTACCCCTCAGAGGTGACGACCATCCTGATTCTCCTTTTCTTAAAAATTTTTCCCTGTGTGATTATATCTTCAAATAGTAAATTTAGTTTTGCCTGTTTTTGCACATATAAAAATATAATCATTCTGTATGAATTCTTTGGTGACCTGCTTGTTTTTGAGATTTATTGATGTAGATGCATGTGGCTATAGGGTTTGTTTTTCCCCCACTGTTCTATAGGATCCCACTGTATGACTATCTCACAATTAATTTTTGTTTTATTGTTGGTGAACATTTGGGTAATTTGTACTGTTTTTGATTTTGTAAACAGTACTGATAATTTCTCAACTATGTTGAAACATATGTACTTGATCTATGATAATTGTTGATGCTACAAAAGTAGCAGTTTCATATGGTTCAACTTAATATATATCTTCTATGTATAGGTGTGAGAGTTTACTTACACACACACAATTTAATAATTTAAAAACAATATTACATTTCCTATAGGAATATGTGCCTTTCTCCTTAAACTCTATTGCTATCTGTAATTATGGGCAAGTTAAGTAATCAATCACTCTTAGCGTCAGTTTCCTTGTCTCTAAAATGAGGGCATTTGACTTGATCCTGAAGATGCTTTCTATAATTTGGTGGTTTGATCATAAGCTATCTTCGTTCCCAGAATAATTTATTGATGATCCTGGTAGCTCATAAATGTTGCCAATGGACCAGCTCTAAACTCACAGGCACTTTTAGTTGGAAGGCATTTTAAAGAAACGGATATTAAGTGACTTGCCAAAGTCGTGTAACTGCCCAAACCAAGACCAAGCAGCTATAGCTAATGTTGAGAGAGAGAGAGAGAGA
The DNA here is from genome assembly GCA_004026665.1 of Murina feae. Lineage (NCBI taxonomy): Eukaryota > Metazoa > Chordata > Mammalia > Chiroptera > Vespertilionidae > Murina > Murina feae. The sequence goes on along the minus strand of PVJC01030028.1, from coordinate 18,002 downwards.
TCAGTGCAGCACCAATTTTGAGCCAGAGGGGAACAGAAGCTGTGTTGGACTCATGTACTGCAGCTCTGGGTCCTGGCCCTCCTCCTGGACTGGTGGGGACCAGTGTGTGCCTGTGGCCCAAGAGGCTGTACTTGTGCAGCGAGATGCAGCTGAGCCACCTGGTCATGGGTGAGACATCGGGCATGGTGTACCTGAGGGCAGTTCTTTGTTTTCCCTCAAGTATATCTTGCCACTATACCTCCAGTCCTCCTATGTATGCATTCCTGAAATGCATTTTCTGTCATACAATGGAATGATCCTAGCTCCTCTGGCAATACCACAAGAAGGAGACAAATCCAGATGGACATGTAGCCTGATGCAGAGACACCCAGGTGAATCCAATCAACATTAGTCAACTATCAGCTTAACTACAGACACATAAGCAAGAATAGACAGGGTGAGGCAAAGCAGATTGACAGTTGTGAGTATGGAAAACAGAGTTTATTATTGTATTATTATTTATTAATGATTGTACTGTTTTCCATACGAACAACTGTAAACCTACTTTTGCCCTACCCTGTATGATTGCTATTTTAGCCACTGAGTTTTGGGTTGTGTGTTATGTAGCAATAGCTGACTGATAACACCTACCCATTCATATTCACAAAGTAAAGAATGAATGAAATTTCTTTGTGTCCCAAATGTATTCTGCAGATAAAATTTTTATTATATCTATATATAGATGAGTGTCTATTATCTGTCAGGCATTTTCTAGAAGCTGGGGATAAAACAGTGAACAAAAGAACATTCCTACTCTCTTATAGTCATTCTAATGAGGGGAAAATAAGATAGACAAATGAACTAATAACTACATAATATGTTGAGTGCCATGGAAAGTGGTAAAAGCAGCATAAAGAAATAATTTTTAAAAAAGGCAAGATTAACTGGAAAATCTCTCTGCTAAGTATAAATGCAAAAATCTTTGAGGGTGGAGTTTGCTTGCCAGGTAGGAGGGACTGCAATCCAACAGGCTGGCTGGGCTGAATGATCAGGTTGAAGGATAGCAGAAGACAAGATCAGGTGCAAAGAGCCTTTATATAAGTAGGTCCGATGTTGTCATTTCTCCTTCCCAAATTCTACAATGGCTTCCCTCTTCATTCAGAAAAAATATCCAAAAGTCCCACCACAGTTTACAAGGGTCAGAATCCTGCCTCCAGCTACCTCTGCAACCTCATTCCCTACTATTGTTTTTTCCCTCTGTTCCTTTCTTAGGCTAAGTTCCTTCTCACCTTAAAACTTTTAAGTAACCCTCACTTAGCCTGAGTAGTGAAGTAGTAGCTGGCTGATAAGGAGCTACCTCCTCAGAGAGACCTCCCCAGCCTTCCCAATCTAAAGGAACTTCTCAGTCAAGTTCATCATATCGCCCTCCTTAATCCTCCCAAACAAACTTCTTACAGTTCAATTATGGTTTTATATAGAACAGTATTGCATATCCGTAAAGCTTTTTCATTAATTCATGCAACAAAATAGTTGCTGAACACCTACCCCACAAACGTATGTTAGGTATTCATTTATTCAACCCTTAGCAAATTCTTACTGAGCACTTCCTGTGTGCCGTGCCCTGTTCTAGGAACCTGCAAGATAGTGATCGACAAGGTAGGTAAACAGGTTTCTGTTCTCACAGAGCTGATGATTTTATTGAGAGAACAAACAAAGGAATAGGAGTAAGGGGAGCAGAATAGAATGAGTAATCATTTTGAGTAAATTCGGAAATCAAGTCATAGTAGACTACATATCAACTCTGATAGGATGAGGAAGAAGCCCATTATTTCAATTAACCAAAATAAAATTGAAAATATACTATTTTTTTTAAGTTAAAAACCTGTATTTTTCCACCATCAGTGTGTTTGGAAACCAAGAATTCCAATAATTAACTATCAGATTTCCTACATAAACTGTTGTTTTCACTTTACAATCTGTATATTACTAAAGTCACTAAATTGTTAAGATAAAATTCCCATAAAGTTGATAAATGATTAATGAATGAAGATTCAGGAAAAGAACCTAAGGACTAATATTGCAATAAGGATGCATTTATATCACGGTTTTTAAACCTTGATACAGTTCATATTAAATATTAAACTAAGCAATTAATAGCATATTGTTTTCTGAACAAGCTTGAGTGGGAAAATTTTACTACCTTTAAGTACTTTTAAATTTCACCACTTAGAAAATCTGTGGAAGGCTGGGAAAACAAATCGTGCAAAAATTTAAACTTCTAGTAAAAATCTGAAGGAAGTCTGTTTTCGTTCAACATATAAGCCACTATATTTTACACCAAAAATACAGCTTGTCCTGATAATACAGGTTGTGTTCATTTGGTGGAATTTTGAGAAATGTTTACAATATGGATGTTTTTAAAGAGTAAAATCTCAGAATCATTATACTGTATACCACTGAGGCCAGAGAATGGAGGTGGGCTCCTACAGAAAAAAAATAAAGGCCCAAATGATTTTGCGCTTAGTTTGATCACTAATTACGAAACCTTATTCAATTCTCTAGGCCTTGGTTTCTGTATCTGAAAAAGGATATAATGGTTACCTAATAAAACTCACAGAATTGAACATGTGTGAGGGTAAACTGGTATATTTTTATGTTAACCTATTTTGAAAATTTAAGATTGTATACATGGGGAAAAAAGATTATATACACGAAAATGGGACACACGCTCATCAGTACATGAGAGATGCGGCCAGTTCTTAAAGAAGCGCACAGTTCCTGCATTTTCTCCTCTCAAAAACCACAAAGACAGGCTGCGTCAATTCTAAAACCACCTGTCATTGGTCACTCTTCTGGTTAGCTGCCCCTAGGAAGGTGGCTCACTCGAAGAAAACTTGGAAACCCACTGGGCCCCTCTCCATCTCGAATCCTCCCTACCGCCAAACCAGGTCAGAATTCCCAGGAAGATGCCCTGTCTTCCTTCCAGCCCAGGTTTTCTGACCTTGGTGTCCCCTGGCACACAGTCTTCATGAGTTGGTGCTTCACAGGTGTATTTCTTACATTCTATTTTCATCAGGTCATACTTTCATGTTAATAAAGCTCTATTGGACTTGGATTAAAATATGTAAGATAGGTGACATAATGTAAAAATTCTGAATTAAAAAAATAACCTTCATATGTGTTTAAATTTATTTTTTGAGATATTTTAGAGTCGAAGGCCTTTCAAAGCATCTATAGTGTTACGAGTAAAAACCACACTACGGGGGGGGGTTCACTCTTTCTGCATGGAAGTACAACCGGAATGCTCTGTCCTCAGGTCTTATGATGGGACTCCTTCTCATCTGGGTCTCAGTACATATGTTTTTTTCTCTCAGGAGTCTTCCCTGTGTACTCAGTCTGAACATCCCAACTTTCTCATCACATTATCCATGACACTCACCACTCATGTCCTTTTTTAGTCATTTTTTTCTTGAATATTATCTGTCAAATAGACAGCTGCATGGAAGCAGGGACCTGGCCCTAATGTCTAGACCAGACTCTCTTGCAGATTCCTCTGTACTCGCCCTAGACAGATGGCTGGCACATGGGACTTGTCAAAATTGAGACTTTACTCCATGTCAAGCTTCCTATGTAAATCCCACCTGCTTCTAATCCTCACAACTGTAAACTGTAGGAATTATTCCCAATTTTTAGACGAAGAAAGACTCAAGGAGGCTGAAATCACAGCTGAGAAGACAGTCTGATGCTCAAGTCTAACCCCTTCCCGCCACTACTGACAACGTGGACTCAGAATCTATCCCCCCCTGTCTCCCACACACTAATTATCACCATTAAGCACAGGGATGAAGCACTGAGCTTAAATATTGCTCCTTGGAACTAAACGTATTCGCAAAGCAGGGAAAACATCAGGAAGTTCAAACAAGCTGGTGGAGCCCACACACCCTCCTCACAGATCCTTGGGTAAACAAGGGTGGATGGGTTAGTAGCAATTTAACTTACCGGCTTAGGAATTATTTTGACAAAGGTCACACAACCTGACTATCTAGGAAATGTACATCCAGCTGCCTTAGTAACCACTTCCAAAATCCCAGCTTTGGAAGAGTTTGTGAACGGCTCAGGCATTTTCTCTTTGTGTCCCTTTTCCCTCTCTCACCGTAGTTCTGACTTTTGACCAGTTCACTGCCTGAAAAGCAAACAACAGCAAACCTCTCCAAATCGAGGAACAAGCAAGCTGGAGGGACCAAGGGGAGGGAGAACCGGGAAGTTGCCAGCAACTCTGGGAAAGGCATATAGTTCTTAGAAGTCAGGCCCTTGACTGTCCGCTCATCTATTCACATTCTCATCAGACAAATTAAATTGCCTTTATGTGAAAACCGTCACAGCGGTTTCCAGCTGATACACACTCTTCCTGTCGCACCCACACCCACCACCCCCAATCTCCGCCCCAGTTGGGGGCTGCAGAAAGCCTGCGGGTGCTGTAAATACCTGGGCTCGCGTAGGGGCTGAAACCCCAGCCCAGCAAGCGTAGGAAACCTGCTCATGACTGTGCCCAGTTCTCTTCTCTCTGTCGGGCTCCCGCTTAAAGCAGCCAAGAAGGCTCTGCACCACGAGTCAGACGCCAGACTAGTGGGACACGGGACCGACCTCTCGTCTTCCAGGAGGAGAGCTGCGGGCGATCCAGGGGCGTCCGGCGCGCCCCCGCGGTGCAGGGCGCCCGACCTTTCGGAGCCCCGGAGGGCGCAGCACAGGACTCGGGGCCCCGGGCACGCCCTCTGGCCACGGGATGGTGTGGACAGAGGACTCTGGAAGTGAGTCAGAGTGGCTGGGGCGTCTTTCTCAGATGAGACTTGGAAGTCTTCCCACGGCATCCTGAATTCCTCCGTCACAGGACGCAGCGTGCTGTCATTTACAGGGATCTCCCTTCCGCACTGAGTGGGAGCCGCTGCCTCGGGCTTTCCCACCGAGGCTGGCACGTCGTAGGCGCCCATGAGTAGCCGCTGCCTGGCTGGGTACTGGCCTGGCGACCGAGTGAATGCATGCACGGTGGATGCATTAAGAGTCGGTGTGGCCCTAGCGGGTTTGGCTCTGTGGATAGAGCGTCAGCCTGGGGACTGAAAGGTCCCAGGTTCGATTCCGGTCAAGGGCATGTACCTTGGTTGCGGGCACATCCCCAATAGGAGGTGTGCAGGAGGCAGCTGGTCAATGTTTCTCTCTCATTGATGTTTCTGTCTCTCTATCCCTCTCCCTTCCTCTCTGTAAAAAATTAATAAAATATATTTAAAAAAAAAAAAAAAGAGTCGGTGTGTATCGCCTCCTCGTCTCCGCAAGTAGCCGAGACAGCCCATTCGACCTCACGGCCGCTCAGATGCCAGGGGCCCCGGCTCGGGGCAGACACTCACCTTCTCGGCAGGGCTCTCCGGGCGGTAGCCTCACCTCTCCCCCCATGGCCCCAGGCAGGGCTTCGCGGGCGCAGGCGCTCGCTCCTCACCCACCCGGGCTTCTCCGCCGCCGCCTGGACCCGGGTTCCCGCGGAGCTGCCGGGCTCAGCCCCGTGTGCGCTGACCCCGCCCCCTGGAGGCCTCAGCCAATGGGCGTGGCTGGGTGGGGCCTGCGGGCGAGTCCCGCCCGCGACCGGCCAGGTTGGCTGGTAATTCCCGGTGGGAAGGCGGCGGCGGCGTGACGCGCAGGATCGCTGACTGCTTCTCCGCTCGGCTGCTGGACGGGGCAGTGAGAAGCGCAGACACGCCTCGCAGGCTGAGGGCGCCTCTCCGAACACGGAGGCCCCGAGCCAACTCTCGGGGAGCAGGTGCAAGACGCGTTCAGGCTGTGCGGGGCCCTTCTGGCTCGCCCGTGTGCGATGAATGCCTCCTGCCTCCTGCTGCGGGACTCCGCGCGCCCTCCGTCCCGCGTTAGCGGCTTTGCGTGGAAGTGGCTGGCCGTGGGATTCTGCTCTGACTGCCACGCCCAAGTGTATTCTGAGCGCTTTAGAAACAGGCCTCTGTGCTGTGATCAGCTTCTCCCGCGCTCCGACTTCGAACCGGCGCCCCTCTCTCCCCCTTTTTCTCGGTCATCGAGTTCTTTGCAATAAACCCTAAAGGAAAGGCAATGCTCAAACGGAAACGACCGATTCCTGCAAAATACTAATAGGTCACACTGATGATATTCTTACTTTACCAGGCATGCGTAGGCACGTTAAATGTATTCACTCAGTGTATCTCACATCATAGTCTCCTAAGGCCCGAGTTTACAGATGAGGGATCAGCGCTAAAAAGTGAGGTTGGGTCAAACAAAGTAGTCAGTGGAAGGCCTCGTAGCAGGTCATTTTGCAACATGAAATGATTACAATTCCTGCTGAAGCCCTCATCGCAGGCCTGTGTGCTCTGGAATTCACTGAAGGAAAGGCGGTCTGCTCACTCTGTCTTTGTCTAGGTTGTCATGATCAGTGCTATTAGCTTTGTTACCCAAGAGTTTCAGAGCAGAGGCCTCAGTCTTGCTTTTCCTGTTCTTCCGCTGATGAGAGGAGAGTTAACAATCAGTCACCACAAGGCACACAGGTTCACATGTGGATGACTTGGTGGAGAAGGAATGGCAGGGGAGGGGTATGGTGAAAATTGGATGGGAAGGAGATTTATGCCAAATCTGGATAGCAAGTCTTAAAACTTAGATTTCTGTTTAAACATTTTGTTTGAACATTAGATTCGAAAATTTTACCTTTATCAAAGATTGGTGAGAATAGTAAACATGCTCTGAAGTATTATTCATTACTTGTATATTTAACCAACACAAATAGTATTTATGTGGGCAAGCACTATTCTGAACACTTTACAAATATTTGCTTTTTAAATCATCATAATAGATACTTTATGAACCCTGCTCCTCCCTTACAGATAGGAAAGAGAAGCAGATAGAAATTAAGTAACTTGCCTGTGGACAGAAGCGTAGTCAGCCTACTGTGCGCGATATTGTGTGCTGGGCCACTAGTGTCTTATAAATGTCAATTATGTTAAGTTGCTTGCTCAAAATCTAGTTTATTACTGATTTTTAAATTTGTTCTGTCAATTACTGAGAAAGAGGTATTAAAATCACCTGTAATTGTGAGATTTCTGTAAATTTAGTGCTGTTAGTTTTTCATGGATTTTTGAAGCTTTGACATTAAGTGAATATAAACACAGGACTGTTAGATCTTCTGAGTCTATTGACACTTTTAGCATTATTAAATATTCCTGTTTACTTATAGTAATACTTTTTTATTTGATTTTATTTTGAAATTTATATAGTGTTTTATTATATAGGTGTTTTATTATGGGTTTACATGTTATACCTTTTTCTATCCCTTAACTTCTAACTTATCTTTATATTTAAAACATTTCTCATAATAAAATATAGATGCATTTTATTTTGTTTAATCTTTAACTAAGGATATGTTTATTGATTTTAAGAGAGAGAGAGAGAGAGGGAGAGAGAGAGAGAGAGAGAGAGAGAGAGACATTGATAGATTGGCTCCTTCATGCACCCTGATTGAGGATCAAACCTCAATCTAGGTATGTGCCCTGACCAGGAATCAAACCTGTAACCTTTTGGTGTGTGGGATGACACTCCAACTAATTGAGCCACCTGGCCAGGGCTGCACTTTACTTTTTTAACCAAACTGTCAATCTCTGAGTTTATTAGTCTATTTAGTGTGTGTACATGTTTTGTAATTATTGATATAGTTGAATTAAGTACTGAAGAAGTTCCTTTAACATTGCTTATAGTGAAGATTTGCTAGCATTAGGTGCTTTCCATTTTGTTTTTCTCAGGGGGGGGGATGTCTTATTTTTGTCTTTGAAAGAGATATTTCATTGGTACAGAAGTATAAAGTTGGCAGTATTTTCTCTTGGCACTTTAAGGATATTGATGTTGTTCCATTGTTTTTTAGCTAACATTGTTTCCATTAAAAGGCTGTGACTATACATTTGTGTTACCTCCACCCTCCACCCCCCACCCCCCCATGGTATGTAATATGCCTATTTCCCCCTCTGGCTGTTAAAAATTATTTTTTTCACTGATTTTTATTAATTGGGCTTTTATTCGCCTTGGTGTGATTTTCTTTGTGTTTATCCTGTGTGAGTTCATTTGAGATTCTTGAATATGTGGATTTATCCTTTACATTAATTCAGAAAATTGTTGGCCATTATTTCTTCAAATTTTTTTTCTACCCCCTCCCTTCTAAGACATCAAATACTCATATGTTTAACTGCTTAATATAGTCTCACAAGTCTATAGTCTATGAGTCACTGAGGCTCTGATGTTTTATCTCTTGCTTCAGTTTGGATATCTTTGATGGCTGTCTTCCAAGTTTACTGATCTTATCTTCTGTATTATCAATTTTACTGAATAAATATCTGGTAAATTTTGTTGTTGTTGTTAATCCTCACCCTAGGATATTTTCCCATTGATTTTTAGAGAGAGTGGAAGGGAGGGGGAGAGACACAGAGAGAGAAACATCAATGTGAGAGAGACATATGGGTTGGTTGCCCCCTGCATATGCCGGGATTGAGCCTGCAACTGAGGTTTGTGCCCTTAACCAAAATTGAACCTAGGACCCTTATGTCCATGGGCCAACACCCTATTCACTGAGCCAAAACAGCTAGGTCAATATCTGCTAAATATTTTATTTCGACAGCTTCCTTTTAATTTCTAGAAGTTCCATTTGTTACTTTTTCATACCTTTCACATTTGTTTATTAATTATGTCCATGTTTTTTTTTTAAGTTCTTGAGTATATTTAGAATAGATATTTTAAGGACTTCTTGCTAATTCCATTATCTGTGGGTCTGAAACTACTGCTATTCATCCTGATTATAGAATACATTAGGGGCCTGGTGCACAAAAATTTGTGCACTCGGGAGGTCCCTCAGCCTGGCCTGTGCCCTCTCACAGTCTGGGACCCCTCTGGGGATGTCCACCTGCTGGCGTGACTGGCCAGCCTGGGTGAGGGGCTGAGGGCCGTTTACAGGCTGCCCACAGTCCCTTCAGGTTTTGGGTCCCCACTGGGGTACCTGGCCAGCCTGGGTGAGGGGCTGATGGCTGTTTGCAGGCTGGCCAAGCTCCCCAGTGGCATCTCTAACCCCATTGGGGTGTGGCCAGCGTGGGTGACGGGCTGATTGGCGCTTTCAGGCTGCCCACAGTCCCTTCAGGTTTTGGGTCCCTACTGGGGTACCTGGCCAGCCTGGGTGAAGGGCTGATGGCTGTTTTCAGGCTGGCCAAGCCCCCCAGTGACGTCCTTCACCCCATTGGGGTGTGGCCAGCCTGGATGGTGGGCTGATTGGCGCTTTCAGGCTTTCAGGCTGCTCACAGCTCCCATTGACCCAATGTCCCAGCAAGGCTGGCTGGAAGCAGGTTTCTGGGCTTTGTTTGTCTTCTATAATTGATGCACTGCTCCTTTAAGCTGGGGCCTAGTAACAAACCTCCTCTCTGCTTCACTTCTCCACTTCTATAATGAGACAATGTTACCCTTAGTAGTCAGGTCAGGCCTGCTGTTTCCTTTGGCTGCAGACACTTCTATGATTGATATTTTGTTGCAAATATGTTATGCCTTGAGCCAGGATAAGTGGAGCTGCCGCAAACAATTTCAGTTTCATTTATGCTGCAATAGAAGCTGCCGTTTACTCAAGTCCGTGAGTGGCGGCCTCTATGTTGGCTGGGCTAATTTGCATACAGTCACTCTGATTGGCTGGTGGGCGTGGCTTACCCGTCCCGAAGAGACGGTTAATTTTAGTATTATGCTTTTATTAGTTTAGATTTTCCTGCTTCTTTAGTAATTATCTAGTAACTAGAGGCCCAGTGCATGAAATTCGTGCTTGGGTAGAGTCCCTAGGCCTGGCTGGCAATCAGTGCTGATCAGGTTTCCTGCCTCCCTGCCTCCCCACCTCCTCCTTCCCTTACTCCCTCAGTGCCTGATCACCTGCCATGTTCTCTATCGCCCCCTGGTGGTCAGTGCATGTCATATCAAGCGATTGAACTCCTGGACTCCTGGTTGAACTCTTGAGGGGACACTTTGCATTATATATATATATTTCTGACTGAATGCTGGACATTATGAGATTACGTTGTGAAGGTTTTGGATTTTTGTTACCGCCCTAAAAGAGAGACAAGGAGGTGAGTTACTTGGAGATTGGCTGGATCTTTTACAATCTTGTTTTAAGATTTGTTATGGCTGTTTGAGTATATCCTTTGTCCTAGATCTAGTTTAGACCAATTACTAAAAGTGTGTCTTTTCTGTGAACCTTGTTAATGCTGGAGTTTTCAATGAGATCACTCCACTCTGACAGGAACTTGACTCTCCAAACTCTGTGTGAATTCTGGCAATTATTTAACATTTAGTTCCCAGGCAGTGATATGCTATATACTTACCTAAAAGGCTTGAAATTCTCAGATATAACCCTGTGCTGCTCCATGATAGATTCCTTTCCTACTCTGACTTCTTTCTGAGCTCTTCTGTATTTAATCATGTTACTACTTAACTAGAAACTTGATAATTATTAATTGTGAGCTCCAGTAACTGTCTCTCAGTGAAAAAACAATCATTTTAATAGTTACCACATTTGAGGACTTGATTTGTGCCAGACACTGTGGGAAGAGTTTTATGTAGGTTATCTCTAAGTACCATAACTTAATAAAAGGAATCCTCCAGTATACTGATGAAAAAAACAGAGACTCAAGAAAGTTAAATAATTTGCCCAAGACCATTATGCTGTTGGTAACTGGCAGAGTTAGAATACAAGTCTACCTTAGTCTAATTCCAGTCTATTAAATTTCCAATATTCCAAGCAGCTATTAACATCAAGAGCAAAAATTTTATTACTCAGCTCCCCCTAGATGTATAAGAGGGTTAATCAAAATTCTAGCAGTTAAATTCAGACATAATAATAAATATTTTATTTATTTTAAATTGTATAATCCTTAGTGAAGGGTCTTATAATTTCAGTTACCATATAATGATGGTAACTTGGTGTGTGCACAACTCTGAAGGTGGGATTGTGTCTCTAGAGCAGCGGTTCTCAACCTGTGGGTCGCGACCCCTTTGGCGGTCGAGTGACCCTTTCACAGGGTCGCCTAAGACCATCCTGCATATCAGATATTTACACTACGATTCATAACAGTAGCAACATTACAGTTATGAAGTAGCAATGAAAATAATTTTATGGTTGGGTCACAACATGAAGAACTGTATTTAAAGGGCCAGAAGGTTGAGAACCACTGCAGAGGCTCCAAAGTTCTACTTCATGTATTCATTCAGTGGGTCTGGTTTTATAGATTAGATGACCATGTTTTATATAAGTGAGCTTTCTTCCTGTAAACAGATTTACCTGAGAAGCTATTATAAACAAAGGTGGTTTGCAGAAATCTGTCAATGTATTAAGCACCTTATTTGTAGAAGGCAGTTTACCATACTAGAGATATCATTTAACTAAGAAGTGAAGAAGTTAAATAAGTTGCCCTAGGCAACACAGCTAACAAGTGGAAGAACTGGGATTTGAACCCATGTATCTAATGTCCGAAGCTGATATTCTTAACTATTAAGCTAAACTGCCTCTCTTAGTGGGTGATCTTATGGATGTTCCCTAGCCCATACTATCCTTTTTTCTTTTTAACTGAATAAAAACAATATCATTTTCTTACTTTTGCACATTTTACATATTTCTTACTCTAGTCGAATTCTCTAAACAAAGAAAAGTTAATAGATACTTAATGAATTTATAATACACTAATATATTAGCTATTTGGGGAAGGCAAATTGATGAAAACCATGGGCCATCACGGAGAATAACACATTTTCATCTATATACCAAATTATACTATAGTATCATGGGGTCCTGGACCCTCAAACTCGCCATTGGAATTCCTATAAGAACCTTTGCACTCCAAGGAGAGTAGAAGGCAATTCTACTCTTTCTCTTTATGAATATTGCTACTCTCTGAACTATGCAGCCAACATTTCATCTTGGTTGAATCCTCATTAATAATGTAAGTACAAGAAAATACGTACATTTTAATTTATTCATTTCAATGAGGCACTGACATGCTTATTTTACAAACAGGACTCCCCATGTTCCCCTGTCCCCAGTCTGTTCCTCTTGGTGTCCTTCCTATCTCAGGAGATGGCGGCCTCTTCTTTAGTTGCTTAGGTCAAAAAATCTAAAGTCATCCTTAACTCCACTCTTTCATTCACACTCTACATCCAAGCAATTGCAATTCTTACTGCTTCTGTCTTAAAAATATATCCCCTTCTCACGGCCCCACTTCTGGTATCCTGGTCTGCATCCAGAGCAGGGAAGGAATCTATCATGTAGCCTCCTGACTGTTCTGTACATGTTCTGTCCTCTAAGACCTTAATTCCTCCTCCTCCTCCTCCCTGTGCTTCCTCTAACTTACTCACTTGGCCTCCTTGCTGTTCCTTTACTGCTCCAAGCATAGTCCTGTCTTCAAGCTTTCCATATGTCTTCTTGCTAGACACATCTCCCCCCACTCCCCCTGCCCCCCAAAGTGGGCATAGCTAACTCTGTCATTATATTCTGGTTTCTGCTGGATAAAGCCTTTCTCGAATATCTGATCTAAAACAGTCCTACCTGTTTCCACACCATTTTCTGTTCCCTGGTGTTGCTTTCTTTATCATGTTGCTAATCACTACCTCACTTCTATTTGCCTCTTTGTTTGTATCTCCCTCTCCCTTAGAATGTACACTCCACCAGGCGGGAACCTAATTTTGTTTACTGTGGATTCCCCAGTTCATAGAAGAGAGCCTGGTGCTTAATAAATATTTGCTGAATCAATAACTCTGCATGGCCCTGACCGGTTTGGCTCAGTGGTTAAAGTGTTGGCCTGCAGACTCAAGGGTCCCAGGTTCGATTCCGGTCAAGGGCATGTACCTTGGTTGTGGGCACAACCCCAATTGGGAATGAACAGGAGGCAGCTGATCAATGTTTTTCTCTTATTGATGTTTCTAACTCTCTATCCCTCTCTCTTCTTCTCTATAAAAAATCAATAAAATATATTAAAAAAAATAACTGCATGCATTGAACTTCACACTACAGGTACAGTAATGAACAACACAGACACAGTCTCTGCCTTCATGGAGTTACAATTCTTACAGGGGATACAGGCGTTGAACAATCACACAACATTTAATTGTTATGGTTATGAATCCTGAGGAGACCTCATTGACCACTCTGGCTGAAGGTCTTGATATATTAGAAGGCAGACCATCAAATATTTAATAATTTAGGGCCCAAGCCAAATTCTCTCAAATCACATACAATAGAGTCAATGTCATGCAAATGAGCATCTATAATTAGAGGCAGTTTAAATGGGATTATGAAGATTTAGAGGGAGCTGACAAAGCAAGACTGGGGACCAGACTAAAAGCAGCCTACTAAACAGATAATCCAGTGTGCTCTGTTCTTTCCATCAGTGAAGGTTACTGCAGGCCCCAGGAGAAGAAATCCATTCAGATTGAGTGAATAAAGCTATTTGCACTCTGGTGGGAAAAACAAAACAAACAAAACAAAACAAACCACTCTGGCCCTTTTAAACTTGGGTAAATTGGAAAAATATTCTAATATGTCTGTAAATAAAACGACATTACTGCTTCCCTTCAGTCTCAGCAGAGACACTTTTCCCCTAAACATCTAGTCCAGTTCCTTTCATCCCAAACTGTAGGGCCTCTTGAATGTGCTCCCTTAGCTCTTGGTGACACTGTGTTGCAGCATCTCCTCTTGAACCCGCTCTCCTCCTCTGGACAGTTTCAAGGGCTTGCAGGTGCTCCCAGACCTTGGCACAGTGCTCAGCACATGCGGTGCTTGGGAAGTACGTGTTGAAAGGACAGACACTTGAACAAATTCCATGCCTTTATGAAGAATCATTATTTCTCGTTGTTAAGTACTTTACAAGCATAAAACAGATTTCCATTAAAATTTATTTTCAGCCCTAGCCGGTTTGGCTCAGTGGATAGAGTGACTAAGTCATTCTTTCAAGACTATATAACTAATAAACATTATCCCAAGAATTATAATACTTAGTTCATCCTGAGTTATAGAAAGGCACAGGAAGAAAGAACAAGAGCTAGTAAAAGAAGGTGCGTTTGAGATAAAAGGAATGAGTCATTCCAAAAGGTGAAGAAGTGTGTGTGTATGATGAGGTGGGGTGGGGAGAGGGGGGAACTGTTTCATAATGACAAGTCCTATGAAGTTTCATGATGTCAGCCAGGAGTTAAGTTGGCAAGAGGAAGAAGAGGTTTATTGGAATCATTGATCTGATGATTTTATTTAGTTCATTAAATAATTTAAGAACATATCAAAGAACAAGCAAACCATGAAAAATAAACATTTCATTAAGAATAAGAAAATCATTTTGAAATATTTTAGAGCAGAAGAAGTAAGTCAGTGATAGGGAAAGTAATAAATAAATTATAAATAATGCAGAATATTATGAATATGGCAGAATATTATTCACTCTTTAAGAGGATGCTTTAGATAGACATTTAATAATGTAAAAGTGTTAATATAGTATTAAAACCAGAATAATTTTATTAAAATATATATTTATATATTATTATATATTTTAAAATATATATTATACTAGAGGCCCGGTGCATGAAATTCATGCACTGGAGGGGTGTGTGTGTCCCTCAGCCAAGCCTGCACCCTCTCCAATCTGGGACATCCCTCTCACAATCCAGGACTGCTGCCTCCTAGACCACTTGCCTGTCTGCCTGCGAGCCTGATCACCCCCTAACCACTCCCCTGCTGGCCTGGTCCCCAAAACTGCCCTCCCCTGCAGGCCATCTTGTGGTGGCCATCTAGTGACCACATGGGGATGGCCATCTTGTGTGAGGGCATGACAGTCAATTTGCATATTACCTCTTTATTATATAGGATATTAATATTGATTGTCCCAGAATGGTAAGAATATGTTTCAGTTTTGTTCTCATCTCCTTCGTATTACCCACATTTTATGACACATGTTTTATTTTATAATTAGAAGTAGGTTATTTTAAAATTTTATAACCGACAAGCCAATTTTCCAGAAGAACTCAGTATTCTGCTAATTATCTTTGCTAAGCATCTTGAGGTTTCTCCTCTTTGACAGCTTCCTGATCCCACTGGGAGCCGTAGCCACTTATCTGAGGCCATCAATGCTACTGGGTTGTTCAACGGCTAACTATTCAGTAGGACAACTATTGCAAGTACTGGAGAAAGAATGGTGTATTTCTGCTGACAGATTAAAATGAAGGCATATTGCTAGATGGAGACACTATTTATTTCCTGCCATTCTGATTTTGAGCCTCAGGGAAAAGTATTGTGAGCATGTAAAAGGTCAAATGTTGCATTAAAAATTCTTAGGGAAATTTACTTTTCGGTCATTAGAATAACATTTAGAAACTAGCTGGCCTATTGATGTTTTTTTGCACATTGAAATCATGGATTATTCTTTTAGGCAAGCTCAGACTCATTCTTTGTGTTTCTTGATCAGATATATTTCAAACATGCAGTTTTTCCACAACATAAACAGGTCAGTGAATAAGTAAGTGCACCCTATTTATAGATACTTTGTAAAAACCTAGACAACCCCCCTCCCCCATGAGTCAGAACTTAATTTTTCACTTCAGAAGCAGCATCAGAGACTAATCTGAGAACTCGTCATTCCCAATTTAGAGAGACCTGGATCAGGGAAAGCCATTCTGATGAAGTAGAAGGGATTTTACTCAAGGATAACACTGGTGGATATCTTCAAAGCCCTCCAGGTGCTGCAGGAATCCGGGGCCTGCCAGGGGAGGGGTGCCCAGACCTCCACCATCCCCCCCTTTGGGGGCAGGTTGGTACTTCATGCATGGGATCCAGGAAGCAGCTCCTCAGACAAAGAGCCAATACTTTCAAGGTTGTAAGCCTGGGGAAATCGATGGTATAAGTAATAAAATTCACTGGGCAATATTACCTTTGGTTAATTTTACTTTCAAATTTGTTAGGAGGTGTTGTTCTGAGGCACCCCTTTTAGCCCTCACTCTCATACCTATTAATAAGCTGAGGCTCTGGCGAAGGATAATGGTGATTTGGTTGCTGTTGTTTCCATCCTTACATAAATCCGCAAATCCAATACCGACTCAGGGAAATCCTCCTTGTCGATGCCACGGGATTGTTTCTTTCCCTGAAAATGATTATGAAAACTAGCCATTTGCACACGTGTAAAGAAAGGGAAAAGATCAGCATTTTTACTATTTTTAAAAGTTAAGACCTGGATTTTGACAATGTCAAGGTTGGCACTATCTCCCTGCTTATTTTGGATACACCACTGACTTCCATTTCTAGAAGACGCAGGTTCATTGCTTAAGCAACCAAAGGTAAGAACCCAATGGTAATTACAGTTGTATTTTCACATATGCTTACACCTTGGTTTTGACTTATTAAAGCATCAGCATCTGCTTTGTTTTCCATGCTACATGCTTTCTAGTTACAGCTGACGGTTGTATTTTTATTAACTTCTCTGTATTTTTGACAGATGAATGAGTATTCTGCTAAAATACAATTTTAGTTTAACCTGATAATAAATAAAGGCCTAGCAATATGATTCTGCTAATCTGAATATCACAACATGGAAAATGATACCTGCTTTTTTCCAAATTTCAAACTCGTTTTTTAGACGTCAAAATCAATAATGTTGGCAGGTGTGTCTGTCCCTAAGGAAGTATTACATACTTGTTTGCTTCTTCTTTAATGTATTTGAAGAAAGAACACCATCAAATTCATATAATTCTTAATAAAAAATTAAAATATGAGCCTCAACTCGTTGAGAACCTCTTAAGAATTAGGTGCTTTATAAACATTATTGCAACCAGTACACCCCCTTTTCGGGCTGAATAAGTGGCTCCTTCAAGGCAATATCTTACTATTATATAATGGAGCCAGAATTTAAATCACCTTGCCTTCTTTTAATTCTTCATGATAAGCATTTCTATTTCAATTAGATTTTAAAAACAATTATCAGTTACTGTCATGTTTTGTTTTTATACATTTAAAAATTACTCATCATTTTGTTTGGGCAAAGATTACAAGATTTTAAATGTTTGTGATTTCATTCTATATTAGAAAGTTTGACATTATTAAATCAAGCTTTGAAAATGTCCCTGTCAATAAAGACACATCTTAAGTTGACTTTTTACATTTTGACCATTTTTGCTTATATATCCCTTAACTCATTTGTTCTGCTGCATTTATTCTTTTCATAAATATCACTTGCTCATGTCATTGATAGATCAAGCAGGCAGAGTAAAGAAGATGGGTGTGAAGCATCAGGGTATAAATAAAAAACTAATAGTTATTAATTGCACTTTATAGCCCATAGAGAATACAACCTCTTTCCTCTACTTTTGGAATACTTATAAATGTTGATCACAAAAATAATCTCAGCAAGGCAAAAAAAAAAAAAAAGTATACAAGCTGAATTCCCTGGCCACAAAGTCAAATAAAGTTAGAGATTAACAAGTAAAGTTTAAGTTAAGGACTCTACCCTTAGAAATGGAAAAAGAAAAGTGTAAGGAAGAGAAAAACAATGTCAAATAGCCCTTTAAGCCAAGATAACAGCAAATTATTTAATTCATTAAATAATGTAAGCTATTGCAGATCTTTCTCTTTTTCATCAAGGTACTTTTTAATCTGTGAAGTTGATATGTGCTAAAAACTAAAAAGTCAGGATAAGATAGATTATTTTCTACACTCAAAATGTCTAAATTTAAATTAAAAAAAAATTAAATTGAATAAAAATTATGGGCAAGATTGAAAAAGCCCAAGAACTTCCTCCAAAAACAGGCAGTGTACCTTAAATATGTTTTACTTGTTGCCCAGTGGGCATACCTCCATGGTTGAGCATTGACCTATGAACCAGGGGGTCATGGCTTGATTCCAGTTGCAGGCTCAATCTCCAGTGTGGGTTGTGCAGGAGTCAACTAATCAATGATTCTTTCTTATCATTGATGTTTCTATCTCTCTT
>PVJC01030027.1:0-21477 GCA_004026665.1 Murina feae | reverse complement strand
GTACCTCTCCCCTTCCTCATTCCCTATACTTGGGCTTTTGAATTTGGAATGAGACTTCCCTATCCTAACCCCCATTCTTGGGCATTTCTTCTGGCTCTTGGGCCTTTGGACTTGGACTGAATTATACCACTGGTTACTGATTCTCTAGCTTGTATATGGCAGATAGTGGGACTTCTGGGCCTGCATAATTGCATGAGTCAATTTCTATAATCTTTCTCTGTCTTACTCTGTCTCTCACTCAACTCCCCCCCAGACTCCCTACATGCCGCCCATTACTGGTTTTGTTCCTCTGGAGAACCTTGACTAAAACAGACTCAGATACTGAGAGTGGTTCTAGAGAAGCAGAAATTTAAGGCCAAGTTTACTGAATTGGTTCTCTTTCTTCTGGAATTGGCTCTCTAATTTGATTACATTTAAAGACACTAATGACTCTATCTCAAGTAGTGAAGAGAACAGAGGTAGTCCATGGTGTGAACTATTTATAGGGGTATGTAAAATACCTGCATTGGATATTCCTAACCAACCACTTATAAGAAGCAATGAGCCAAGTGATTCTGTATGATACTTTTGAACATTTTTTTAAAACTAAGAAATATTATGACATTCTTTGTTTGCTGTTAATGTCTCTGAAAAAAGTGGTGAAAGAAAAGGATGAACTCAGTGGTTAAAATTCTCAGCTCAAATGCTGGTTACATAAATAACCTAAGAGCTCCTGTTTGTGTGCCTTGAAGGAGGAGAACCATGCATCCTATAACTGCAGGGCTGAATTAGATGAAAATCCACCTTAGAACCTCATCCTGTGTTGGGGTGTCTACTATTAAAGTTAGGGCATTGATTGGCAAGAATGGGATCCTGTAAATTAGGCTGAGAAAGTGTGGGAAGACCCTGATTAAGGTGGGACAATGAGCCCTTAAATTCTAATGAGCTTTCTTTGCAGTGGAAGTGCCCTCCAAAACCCACTCCCAGTGGTAAAGCCCTCTCTACACCTGACTGAAGGGATTAACCCTGTCTTGTATGAGGAAACTATAATGGTCTACCCTGAGGCAGTTGCCATGTGAGACAAAGCTGATTCTTTTTAGGACCAACACCTCTGCCCCTCTTTGCTTCTTGGCTTATAACTAGATTCACATCCCAGCAGGCACCTACAGGTGTGGTACAAAGAATGACCTGTGAGAAGATGTGCTCCATTCTCACATATCTACTTGAGTTTTCTAATATTTGACAGCAGGAACATGTGTGCAGTTGGTTACTAAGGATATGGGCTAATGGTGGAAAGGGCATAAAGTTGAATCAGGTTGCATTTATTGATAAAAACTTACTAAGCAAGAGATTCTGCATTTAATGTTGCGCTCAGGGGTTTTTAAAAGGCCCTGAGAGTTTCTTTGGTTGATCGGTTGATTGAGACACATGGACCAGAAAAGATGACCCACTCTGAACAAGTTGGAAATGCCTAGCCTCCCTTGGTTTAATGTAGAGGTAGGGGTTCAGAGTCTTAGGGAGACTGGAATGTTAAAGTGGATTTGTTATTTAAGACCTACTCACCCAGACTAGAAGGGTCCAGAAGACACACTTTTCACCAAAACTTAGAAAAATAAATTTGTGAGGAGAGTCCAGACATCCTTGAAGAACTCAGAAATCCCCTGTTTTCTGAAGGGTAGACTTAAATGCAGTGGGAGTAATTGGATCCCGAGGTGGCAGGGGCCAAGAGGTGGCACTCATCTGCCAAAGGCTAAGTGTCGTAATTACTGTAACGGACAGAGATACATGGATCAGAAAATAACAAATAGAGAAAATATTTTAATTACAAGTGGCCCTCAGCACTGTGGGTCTGCACTCACAGATTAAACCTACTGAAGATCAAAAATCTTGGGAAAATAGGACATTAAGTTGTTGCTGACATATACAATGTAGTTAGTCCTACAATGGTTGTGCCTGTACTGAACATGTACAGATTGCTCTTATCTTGTCATTATTCCATAAACAATATAATATCATTTATATATCATTTACATTGTATTAGGTGTTATAAGTTATTTAGAGGTAATTTAAAGTATATAGGAGGAGGATGTGCATAAGTTATATGCAAATAATGGATTTGAGCAGCTTTTGGTATCCATAGGGGCCCCAGGGAGGACTGCATTCAACTTTGTGTCTATGCTGTTTCTAATGAGATATTTGGGACAAAGTTTAGTAAAAAGACTAATGAATTGGAAATACTTCAGTAGACTATAGAAGAATTGGTTTAAGGATGTCAAATTTCAGGTCTAATAAGCCACTGTCCTAAGTTCTTAAAAACTAATTCAATCTGGTGTGTCAAAATGCTTTTTTTCCCATTTTCATTCATACTCGTGACTATTTCATCATTGCAGTAGAGCCTGGTGTGGGTGGGATGTCACAAATACCACCATTGAGGAATCTAGTTCTTTCAAGCCTGTGTTTTTGGCTGAGGTTAAAGAGTTTCTCAGTGGTGTCTGTTACAAAGCATCATGCAGGATTTGGCAGCGAGTTCGAGATAACAGGACTTCCATCGCAGAGACCATCCAAGCTGAATGCTAAATTCTGCCCATCTGTCACCAGTCTCCTCTGTCCCATGTCAGAGTCAAATTTGGAGCCGGTGACATTGGAGGAACCTGTAATGCTTGGCAAAACAAAACCCAAAGGCCTTATTGTTCCTGACAGTTCAGATGTACTTGATCAGCAGTCACTGCTCAGATGGGCTTCCTGGTGGTGGTCTCCTGTTTCATCATTTCCATCTTCCCATAGGTGTGTTCCAGTGTACATGGTAAATATTAGAATCCACAAGAGATGGTATCACAGATGATTTTTTTTTAATTACTTTATATGAAAGCCAAGGAATGCCAGTACATACCTAATATGTGATCGGACCCTATTTGTTTCTTATTAATCAAATAGATAAGAGTAAGTAGTATAGGGTTATAATGGTATTTCCAGAAAGTATGGTTTGAAAAATTTAAGTTTTATAACTATAATTGAGAATGCCACATTATAAAACTTGTCCATTTATACATAACAATACGATGACTATCAGGAACAATGTTGAATCAAAGAACCAAACGGATAAAGCAGGTCCAGTATGATTCCATTTATATAAAATTCAGATATAGGCAAAACTAGCATATGGTCTAATAAATTAGTTTAGTGGTTACCCTTGGGGTAATAGCTGGAAGTGAAGCAAAGTAGGGGATTCTGTGGGGTTAATAATGTTCTCTTTTCTTCATCTTGTTAACAGTTACATGACGTACTAACATTTATCAAGCTGTATATTGATATTATTTTGTGTATTTTTCTGTTTAAATACCATTATTCAACTGAAAATGTAAAAAAAAAAAGAATTATCTTCTAAAGTAAAATCAGTTATTCTTTTAAAAACTTTATGAGACCATAAAGCAAGAGAATTATTTTTCATGATGGTTCAAATTATTACCAATAACAATAATCATTTGTTGAGCATGTCTCCTGTGTTAGACATAGCTCCAAGGGTTGGGATTACATTACTTATTTAATGATTGCACCAATTTTCGAGGTGCTTATTATCCCCAGTTTGCTAAGAAGGAATTGGGACTTGAAGACATTAAGCAGCTTGTTCAAGGTCACCTAGCAAGTTGGTGATGTGTGAATTTGAATGCTTGTCTGCTTAAAGGAGGAGGAACTCCTGCCTCCTGCTTCCACTTGCCATCCCAGTTTCACAGGGAGACAAGTTGTTCATTTCAGATCTTGGACTTAATTTTCATTTTGGGGACAGGCAGTTCTCTTTTCGGGGTTTAACTTTCTGTTCTCATCATAACAAACGGTTGTTATTACTAACATATTTTACTCTCAATCTGTACTCAGAATTTACAGGACTCAGATGGAGTCAGATATAAAGCAGCAATATTGGTTTACCCCTAAAGTTCAGAAAAGCCAAAGAGTTAGTAGTAGTATTTCACAGATAAGTCAAACAGGTAAATTGGGAATATTTTGATTGGCAGCCTCATCTTATTTTTCATCAGGGAGGTACTTACTAGTTTTGGCTTTTGTGCTTCTAAAGCTTATAGTTGAGAGAAAAGGAGAGAGATGTTGAGATAAAAAGCTTTGAATCTGAGAATAGTCGTTTTCAATGTGTCAGAGCAATATTGGTAATTATTGTGAGAAAGCTGGTAGTCTAAGGAATCACATTTTATTTCTCATTAGAAAGTTGACTTCCTCCCAAGGGCCACAGATAGTACTGGGACTGGGGAAAGGGCTGGGAGTGGGGGGTGGGGGAATAAAAGGGAGGTAGACCTATGCTTTGCAGGGCACAGGCATTCACTTTTCTGCAAGTCAGAATTAAGAGGATGCCTTAGTCCTTTTGGACTGCTATAAAACACACACCATTGCCCTAACCAGTTTGGCTCAGTTAATAGAGCATCGGACTGCAGACTGAAGGGTCCCAGGTTCGATTCCGGTCAAGGGCATGTACCTTGGTTGTGGGCACATCCCCAGTAGGGGGTGCGCAGGAGGCAGCTGATTGATGTTTCTCTCTCATCGATGTTTCTAACTCTCTATCCCTCTCCCTTCCTCTCTGTAAAAAAACAATAAAATATATTAAAAAAACAAACAACAACAACAAAAACAAAAACACACCATTGACTAGGTGACTTAAACTACAAATGTTTATTCCTCACAGTTCTGGAGGCTGGGAAGTCTAAGATCAAGGTGCCACCACAGAGGTAGAAAAAGTGGAACATGAAGGTTGTATAGTTTTAAAAGCACTGCCACATCCATTTTACCCTGGTGATTCTATGAGATGGTGCCATTATTATGTCTGTTTTACAGGATGCAAATCTGAGGCTCAAACACATTTAACTAGTAAGCAACAGACCTTGGGAATAAGGAAGAGGAGCAATGAATCATGACTAGATACATTGGGAAGGTTTTATGAAAGAAATTTATGAATTAGATTTTGAGGAGCAAGCAGGATTTAAGCACAAGAAAGTAAGGCGAAGGGCCCTGTTGGTTGGAGAAGCAGCGGGAGCCAAAAATTCACATGCAGGAGAAAGCAGGGCTCTCAAGATGCATGGCTAGCCAGCCACTAGGGTAGAGACTAGGTCCTAGGCCATTATAGTTTTGGCGGTTATAAAATTCTCTTGTGATCACATCATGAGGTCCTGGTTGTGTAAGTTGTAGGAAGGAGTGCCTCTTCTTGGTGTTACATAATAAGTGTGTGTTAGAAAACACACCTTCTGGATGGGTTAGGGAGGAGCAGAGATGGAAGAAAAGAGAACAGGTAGTAAGTTATTACAATAGTGCAATGTGGGCTTGATCTAGGTGGAGATGGTGAAGTGAGAAAAGGGGAAAATTGGAGAGGATTCCAACTGTGACTGTTTCCCGGTGAGGCCCAGATGCTACTGACTTGACATATTTGATGACCATTGCAGAGACATCCTGAGGGACCTCATTAAAGAATTTTCACTGTAACTCTGTATGCTGGATGATTTGAGGAACTATGGTCCTTTATACATTTATTAAGATTCCAGCAGGAGTAAATGTGGCATTTTCCATTTATTTAGATTACAGGTATTTTGTTTTTATTTTCCATATATAAATCATGAAACAGAATTTTGAATTATAAAGCCTTGGCTTTAAAACTATTTTAGGAAAGTATTACTGGCAGCACCAAACACCATGATGGCTTCCTACTTCATAGCTTGCAAACCTAGCATATTCCACATAGCAGATTGGTATTTTTTAACACCTTTCTTGATAATTAGATTATTTTAATAATAATCAGTAATGTAATTTTCTTGATTTGTTCTCTCATTAAAAAATAAATTGAAATACTTTTTAACTTTACATTTTAATGCAAATATTGTAAAGTAGTCTACAAGTGGAATAAAATTTGCAGTTAGCAACTGAAAATATTACACCTTATAATCTGTACTGTGTCACTACTTTAAATTTTAAACAATTAAATTCCAAGTAGTTATATAGTATGACAAAATTAAAATAATTCAAGTTCTTTTTTATCTACAAAAACTGTTCTTGTATTGCTTATTTTGAATCCACTGCTTAAATATGGAGCCATATATTACCTCATATGTTGGAGACATAAACTGACCTGAAGGAAGCTCCAACCATTCTGAATTACTATAAAATTACAATTTAAATGAGCGTGCATAGGTTAGAACTTATCTATTAGAGATTAGTTGTATAAGTGAAAGTTAATATAAGATCTTCAAACCTCTATGTGGAATACAATGTTGATGAAAGGATAAATAATATAAGTATGTGGTTTTGAGTCTTATATGTATTATTGAAACAACAACAGCTGCAATTATTTAGAAATGAGACCAATAATATATTTTTCAGTGTATTTTTATCGCTGATAGTTTTTAAATTGTAGTTGAATGGCGATCATAAAAAACTCAACCAACATTTAGTCAGTTTAGAGTACCTATAGGCAATCTGCTACCTAATTACCTGTGCTCAGAGTGGGCTGTTTTTGCTTCACCCTTCAATGCCACTGCTTTGAGCCTTTGTCCCTCTGAACTGACTCCTCTTCCTCTCTCCCTACTGCACCCCCATTGCCCTTCCAGTCTCAGTCAGAGACAATCTGCATTATTTGATGTACATGACTAAATGCTATGTTTTTTTCCCTTTGAACACCAGGTTCTAGGTTGTTACTCTGTGGACCACGTTTTAACATTAACTTTAAAAAATGTTGTTATCCACAGTAGAGTCTAACTCACTTTTAATGTTTTCAGCACTTAGAATTGAACACATTTTTTCACTTAGTCAAACCAGTCCTTAGACACATCTGATTAGTTAAACACAAAGGAAACTTTTTTTTCCTGGTTATAAAAGCTTAAAAACAAGATTTGGAAGGGGTATGTATACTAATAAAAGCATAGGTGACCTTTGCTCCCTTGCATGATACCTTCACATCATCACAAGATGGCTGCTCCATGTCATCAAAAGATGGCGGCCACCTTGTGGCCACCCTCACATCGTCACAAGATGGCTGGCAGGGGAGGGAAGTTGGGGGTGATCGGGCCAGCAGGGGAGGGCAATTGGGGGCAATTGGGTTGGCAGGGGAGCGGTTAAGAGGTGATCAGGTAGTCAGGCAGGTGAGTGGTTAGGAGCCAGCAGTCCCAGATTGTAAGAGGGATGTCTGACTGCTGGTTTAGGCCCAATCCCACATCAGCAGTTGGACATCCCATGAGGGATCTCAGATTGAAGAAGGTATAGGCTGGGCTGAAGGAAACCACCCCAGTACATGAATTTCATGCACCTGGCCTCTAGTTAGTACATAAAAGCTTTTAATTCTGTATACCATACTTAACTTCATATCCTTTTCTGGCAAAATCTAAATTAATTTTGTGTTTTTGTCTTCCTCTAGAATTAGAGAAGAAACTCTGTCCCTAATCTAATCCTTCCCATCTTTTCCTACTATCCTTCCAACTTTTGAATTTTAGTTCCACTTATATTTTTAAATCTGTCCATATTAATTTTTCATACTCAATGTTTAATTAGAATACCACTGTGTTTTATAATTATGTTGTCACTGTTTTATACATTTGATTCCTTCTTTCTATGCCTTTCTTCCTGAGGTCTGTCCTTTATTAACTCTCACAGGGAATATCTGTTGGTGATAAAATCTCCTAGTCCTTATCGGTCTGGAAGATTTTTTGTTAGTTTCGCTATGTGTGTAATTTTAGCTTGATAGTCACTTACTTTCAGTATTTTGAAAAAAAAATATTTGTTTGCTATTATTGTAACTGTTGAGACATGCAGGCAAGTCTAATAGTCAGTTTTCTATAGATAATTCATTTATTGCAGTTGTTCTCGACCTTCTGGCCCTTTAAATACAGTTCCTCATATTGTGACCCAACCATAAAATTATTTTTGTTGCTACTTCATAACTGTAATGTTGCTACTGTTTTGAATCATAATGTAAATATCTGATATGCAAGATGGTCTAGGCGACCCCTGTGAAAGGATCATTCGACTGCCAAAGGGGTCGCAACCCACAGGTTGAGAACCACTGATCTATTGTCTTAGGAGGCTTTTAAAGTTTTCTTTTTTATCTTTAATCTGTTCTAATTTTACTATGATGAATTTAAATATGCATTTATTTTTTTATTTATCCTGTTTTCTCCCAGTTCTCTTTGATTCTTAAAAATTCTTGAGCATTATTCTGCTTTTTTAAATTTTATTTAAAATATTGCTTCTTCATCATTCCCTTTGACTTGCTACTTCAGATCTGACTTCTGGAACTCCTATTAGCAATATATGGGAATAGAGTATGATGACTAGTACTCCCCAGTACCTGAATGTCTATTTCTTCAAGGGCATGTGGATGACTATACCACTGGCTTAGTGCACTTGGGCAGATTACCAGGAAACTCATCCTGGCCAAGCAGAGTAACACAGAATATATGAAGCAGAAGTGATGAGCGTTATTTCCAAGCCAAGTGCAACTCTCCAGTCTCTTTTCTTCTGCTTCAGAAGTTATGGAAGAGGACATTGAATGAGTGAAAAAGATACTTTTATTAAGCCACTGAGATTTTGGGGATGTTTGTTACTGCAGTGTAGCCTGCCCCGGCCTAAATAAAATAGAGAGCCCCTCAATCTATTCTGCACATGCATCCTAAAACTGCATAGTGTTCTTTCCTTCTCCAATAGAGTCTTTCAGTTGGATAATTATTTCTTTAACTATGTTCAGCTCAGGATTTGTCCCTTTTCAGTTTTTATTTTAGTGACTGTGCTTTTCTTTCCAGCATTTACCACCCTTTCTTCAGCACAGCCATCTGTTCTTGATTTATCACAATTATTTATAATCTCTTGTACTTGATTTGTATGTATTATTTTTGTTAAGTATATGAATATTTTGAAAAGACTTCTTTGTAAATAACATTCATGTAATAGTTTTATATTTTGAATTTCTCTGAATCAAATCATCTCAATTATTTAGGCCAGCTGCCATTTGTGGCGGTTTCCTCATATGATTTGGCATTTTTATTTGCTGACTCATTTTGAGTAAGAGTGTTGTTATTGTTGCTGTTACTATTTTTTTATTCCTTTCTCTGAGCTTGTACACCTTGCCTTTCACTTTTTGCCATGGTCTGTGTCTAGCTCCCTGGAGCTGTCTCTTCAAAACCGGCCACATATCTGCATGTTGGGTCTCCAGTTGCAGAAGTTTGGGTGTGTTGCAAACCTGGTTTCTCAGTCGAAGAATGGCTGGGCCCCGAGTCAGGGTGAAAGGGAGTTTGGCTCCTACTCACGGCCCGGACTGCAGCTTGAGAGCATCTCAGGCCTGAGCAGTGGTCAGTGTTTGGTCAAGGCTCCTTCCAGAAATCAGGTAACTAAACTGAACCTGTGGTTCCATAGCTTGTCTAGCTCTGGTCCCCTGACAAATGAACACACTGAGCTCCTGTTATTTCCTCCTCCACTTGGAAATTCCTTGTTCCCACCAGGGGACTAGTAGGTCACTGTTACTGTCTGCGTTTCTGTTCCAATAAGTTATCTTTTCCCAGTCCAGTTTTGTCTTTTAAAATCATTTGTATAATTTGTAACCAAAAATTGTACATGTACAAGTGTATATCTCTCTCTTTCCTGTGGGTTTTAAACTGAGAGAGTATGTATGTATACCTGGAGTGACAATTCCATCCTAATAAGAAGTCAAAAGTCTTTAATTTAAATGAGATTAAATCTATGACTCATCATATGGTGATCCTTCTCTTATTACAAACTATAGATATTTTAGTTTGATTTAGTTCCTTCTCAGTGGTTTCATTTGATTTTTTCAAAATATTTTCAGATAAATAAAAGGGTATTTTTGGTGTGGGGTGGGACGATTTATTGAATTGTAAAGACCATCAGAGCAGCCAATCCTTAAATGCACTTGCCACTCAATTTCCCTTTGTTGAAACAGACCAGTGTGGATTACCTCAGCTTTTCAGTCTTCCCATATTAGTTTTTCTTTTCACCCTTCATTCAGTATTAATTATAAAAACTTAAGGGGAAAATTAAAGAGATGTGTGAACATCCAGCGTAAAACCACTTAATAAAATGTCGGTGGCAGCTAAGTGAAGAGGTTATGCTACATTCATTTTCTGTGGGATTCTGAGTGAGAAGAAAGATCAGACTTCCATTCTATGTTGCTGAGCCTTTATGTGACAGATCTCTGAGATTGCACAGGATATAAAATGCAGCATTTTCCAAAGGAACACCCATAGAGATGGAACAATGTGTTACTTTCAAGATTAGGTTTTTCTTTCAATCTTCTTTTGTTAAGTGTTTGCTATCATACGTCTCCTTTGAGCATATTATTATAGGGAATCAAAACATTCAAGATGATTTCAGGGATAATTTTCCACATTATTATAGAAGCCTTTCCTTTATTAAAATACTTAAAAATAAGCTTCCTCAGTGAATTTACTTGCTTTGAAGTTCACTCCATCTCTAACCAAAATATTTTACTTTACAAAGATAATCATTTTAGTGGAAATAGTTCTAAATGCACGGCATATGTGTTACCTTCTTTATTGCATTGAATAGGGGCCTTCCAAAATTCATGTCCACCTGGAACCTCTGAAAGTGCCTACTTGAGAATGGAATCTGTGCAGATGTCATTAGTATGAGGTCCTACTAGAGTATCATGGGCCACTCTGATCCTATATAATAAACCCCTAATATGCAAATTGACTGAATGGCAGAGCGACCAGTCTCTATGGCACACACTGATCACCAGAAGGCAGACGCTCAATGCAGGAGCTGCCCCCTGGTGGTCAGTGTGCTCCTACCAGGAAAGCGCAGCTCAGCCAGAAGCTGGGCTCATGGCAAGTGCAGGGGCAGTGGTGGGAGCCAGTCTCTCGCCTCCAGCAGTGCTAAGGACCCCTGGGGGATCTCCGCCTGCTGGCTTATACCTGTTCCGCTAAGCTGGCAGATGGACATACCCTGAGGATCCTGGACTGTGAAGAGGGCACAGGCCAGGCTGAGGGCCCCTCCCACCCCACTCCCAGTGCACAAATGTTGTGCACAGGGCCTCTAGTGAGGTAATATGGATGTCCTTTTAAGAAGAGGGACATTCGAACATGGACAGAGAGAAGGAAGAATGCCATGGGAAGACAGAGACAGAGGTCAGAGTGATGCATCTACAAGGCAAGGAATGCCAAGAGTTGCCAGCAACCACTGGAAGCCAGGATAGAGGTATGGAACCAGCATTTGGAATTAGCCCCGCAGAGTCGTTGATTTTGCACTTCTAGCTCTAGTCCAGTAGGAGGACAAATTTCTGTTTTATGCAACCCATTTTTGGCAGTTTTGTCATAGAAATTCTAGGAAACTAATATACCTTTTTATATACTACTAGGGGCCCGGTGCACAAAAATTTGTGCACTCGGGATGGAGGGAGTCCCTCAGCCCGGCCTGTGCCCTCTCACAGTCTGGGACCCCTCAGTGGATGTCCTATGATGGCCCCAGTCTGACAGGCGCCTTGTGTGTGTGTGTGTGTGTGTGTGTGTGTGTGTGTGTTACCACTGGGGACCTGCCCCCAGCCGCATCTGAGGCTCGGAGTAGTCCTCCTGTGTGTGTCTACCTGCCGGGGGCCTGCCCCAGGCACACCGTGGAGGCTTGGAGCAGGCATCCCCTCTATGATGATCTCTCAGACTCTTGCCCTCTCCTGCATGTTGTTCTCTTTTTGAGCGTGGCCAGGGCTGGGTGCGGCCTGCCTCCCAAGCTTGCCTACTGCCCATCTTCCTCCAGCCACCAGAAAGCAGGGAAAACCCCACCTCATGGTCAGGCCAGCCTTTTCCTGCTCCCTGATCCCCGGAAGGGGTCTGGGGAGCCCCCAAGCAGGACTCCAGCCCCCAAGAGCTTGCTTTCCCACTCCCCAGTGGCCCCCAAAGAGCCTGGGGAGCCGCCAAGCAGGCCACTGACTTTTTCCCACTCACCGGTCCCCTGCTGCCTTCCTTTCCCACTTCCCGGTGCCGCCAAGGGGTCTGGGGAGCTGCCAAGCAGGCCCCTGGCCCCTGCAGCCTTGCTTTCCCGCTCCCCGGTGCCCCGCAAAGGGCCTGGGCAGCTGCCAAGCAGGCCAAGACCCCCCCCCCCCCGCTGCCTCTTTCCCACTCCCCAGCCTGCCACCTTGCTTTCCCACTTCCTAGTGCCCTGCAAGGGGCCTGGGCAGCCCACCAAGCAGGCTGCCGACCCTGCGCCTCTTTCCCGCTCCCTGATGACCCTCCAACCCTGCCGCCTCTTTTTCCCACTCACGGGTCCTGGGTCCTGCACTGTCCCGCCCTGCAGCCACTCTGTGCACTAGGGAGGTCCCTCAGCCCGGCCTGTGCCCTCTCGCAGTCTGGGACCCCTCGGGGGATGCCCACCTGCTGGCGTGCCTGACCAGCCTGGGTGAGGGGCTTTAAAGCTGCCCACAGCTCCCATTAACCAACGTCCCAGCAAGGCCGGCTGGACGCAGGTTCCTATAATTGATGCTGTTCCTTTAAGGCGGCCTTTTACTAAGGAAACCTCTGCCTCACCTCTCGGCTTTTATAATGAAACAACTGTTACACTTAATTGTTGCAAATGTGCGTTTTTGCTTCAGGCCAAAGGCTAAGGAGCCAGCGAGCAGGTAGTTTCGCTCTCGCTCCTGCTGCAACGGACTCTGCCTAAACGTTTACTCAGGTCCGTGAGTGGCGGCCGCCATGTTGGCTGAGCTAATTTGCATACAGCTGTTCTGATTGGCTGTGGGCGTCCCGGAGAAACGGTTAATTTTACTATTCCGCTTTTATTAGTTTAGATACTAGGGGCCCGGTGCACAAAAAGTGTGCACTCAGTGTGTCCCTCAGCCCAGCCTGTGCCCTCTCACAGCCTGGGACCCTGTGGGGGATGTCCACCTGCTGGCATGCCTGGCCAGCCTGGGTGAGGGGCTGATGGCTGTTTGCAGGCTGGCCAAGCCCCCCAGTGTGGACCCTCACCCCATTGGGGTGTGGCCAGCCTGGGTGAGGGGTTGAGGGCCGTTTTCAGAATGCCCACATCCCTACAGGTTTCAGGTCCCTTCTGGGGTGCCTGGACAGCCTGGGTGTGGGGCTGAGGGTTGTTTTTAGGCTGCCCACAGTCCCTTCAGGTTTTGAGTCCCTACTGGGGTACCTGGGCAGCCTGGGTGCGGGGCTGAGGGGTGAGGAGTTTTCAGGCTGCCCACAGCTCCCATTGACCCAGTGTTCCAGCAAGCCTGGCTAGAAGCAGGTTTCTGGGGTTTATTTATCTTCTATAATTGATACTGTTGCTTTAAGCTGAGGCCTAGGCAGGTAATGAAGACTCCTGTTGGCTTCAGCTCTATGGCTTCTATAATTGAAACAATGTTGCAACTATGTTGTCAGGAGCAGAGAGAGGCCCAGCTGGCCTAGGCAGACAGTTTACTCTTGGTGCAAAGGAAGCTGCCTGTTTACTCTAGCTTTGTGACTGCCGGCCTCCATCTTGGCTGGGTTAATTTGCATACAGCCGCTCTGATTGGCTGGTGGGCGTGACTTAGGCATCCCGAAGAAATGGTCAATTTTAATATTACTCTTTTATTAGATTAGATTATGACCATAATGCAACCTTTATCTATGTTAGGAGTGGGGAACCTTTTTTTTTTCCTGCCAAGAACCATTTGGATATTTATAATATTATTTGTGGGACCTACAAAAGTACCAACTCAAAAATTGGCCTTCTATACTTGGTCAAACATTTAATTAACTCATTCCTGATGCCTTGGGCCAGGTCCCCACCCCTCATCTACGATATAAATAATTTGAGCTTTGTTTTAATACCATAATGTTCCAAGGGGTCATTGAAGTTTCCTGGAATTACCTTGCCCCTGAAAAAAAGTAAATGAAACAACTTTGATGCCCTTGTTGGCCATTTTGTTTTCTTCCCATAAGTTCTTATATTTCTATGCATCTTTCCAATTTTCTTCCTCTCTATGTCTAAAAAGCCATCAAACCTTTGAAGAATCAAAGGTTTCCAGGAGAATAGAAAAGTAACCTGTTTGTTAAATCAGTTCTTTATTTTTACACACAATTTTGCATCTATGGGCTCAGGTCTAAGAATACTCAATTTCTTAAAGAGTATTTAGCTGTATATGCTCTGGAATAAAATGGTGGGTGATGATGATGGTGGTGGTGATTATGATATTTATGCTCAAAAGTGGTTTGAGCCATGGCCAGTTGTTTCTCAGTGGTTTGAGCATCAGTCCATGCACCAAGAGGTTGTGGGTTTGAATCCTAGTCAGGAGCATGCATCTCTGCTGCAGGCTGGCTCCTGGCCTGATAGGGGCACATGTGAGAGACAACCAATGGATGTTTCTCTCTTCCCCCTTCTCTAATCTCCCCTCCACCCTCCACTCTATCTAAAGGCAACGGAAAAATATCGTCAGATGAGGATAAAAAAATGGCTTGGAAAATGCTGCCTACTATGTACCTACTTTGGCAAATTCTACTCTCTTACTATGTAATATGTTAAAGACTCCAAGAAGTTGAAAAGTAAAAACTCTATGTAAACTAGTACTTGAGACTAAAAGACTGTCTTTCATATCTTCTACCACTCAACATTCTACAGAAATCACTTGAAGAACACTGTCTTAGAGAAACAGCTGTTTCTTAAGCTGAGAGCTGAGGCATTCTTTGTGGTCCTTAAGTTATATGCCTTTTTTTTTTTAGTATGAGAAGTGACCAGAAGTGGAAGTGTCAGGGACATGAGCGGCTGTTTTAATTTGTTCTTAACAATGATTAGTGTTCCTAAAGTATTTTTTATTACAAAAACAAACTCAAAATGGGTAAAAGTCTTAAATGTAAGATAGGAAACCATAAAATTCATATAAGACTCAATAGGTAGCAAAATAGCAGACATTTGTCTTAACAATATCTTTACCGACACAGCTCCTTGTGCCATGGAGACTAAGGAGAAAATAAACATATGGGACTACATCAAAATAAAAAGCTTCTGCACAGCAAAAGAAACAATCAACAAAACAAGAGGGGAAAAAAGATGGTGACTGGCAAGAAGGTGGGAAGGGGGAGTGTGTGAGACAGTGAAGGAGTAATAGAGGAGTGTGTGGACTTGTGTGGTGTGTGTGAGAGAGATAGGGACAGTCAGATCCTGCAGGTCTTCCAGGGGGCTACCAAACCCTGCAGACCTGGATAGCAAAACCCCGCTGTCACCACAAACAATTCAGGGAGGACACCACCAGCACAGAAACCATGCCATCTTGAAGAACAGAGCTGCTTGAGATTAGGAACCTAGCCTTGCCACCACCCAATCTGGTTTCAGATGCAAACCAGGATCCTACAGCCACTGGGGTAAAAGACTTGTGACCACAGCTGTAGAACCAGGGACACCAACCCTCCAGGCACCCCAGCTGCAGATTTCTGTGAGTCACAGAGCCCATCCTCCTCCCTGCAGGCCCACAAATACAACCTCCCAAAATTCAACCAGGAGGAATAAAATAATCTGAATAGGCCAATATCTATGGAGGAAATTGAAGCAATAATAAAAAAAAAATCTACCAAAAAGCAAAAGCCCAAGACCAGATGGCTTCACAGGGGAGTTTTATCAAACATTCAAAGAAGAAATAAAACCTAACTTCCTCAGACTATTCCAAAAAATTCAAGAGGAAGGAGCACTTCCAAGCTGTTTCTACGAAGCCAGCATTCCCTTAATACAAGAATCAGATAAAGATAATACAAAGAAATAAAATTACAGGCCAATATCCTTCATGAACATAGATGCCAAAATTCTCAACAAAATTCTCGCAAATCAAATCCAGCATTACATTAGAAAGCTAATACACCATGATCAAATGGGATTATTCCAAGGATGCAGGGATGGTACAATATCTGCAAATCAATAAATGTGATATACCATATAAACAAACTGAGAGATAAAAACCATATAATCATATCCATTGAATCAGACAAAACATTTGACAAAATCCAACACCGTTTCTTGATAAATACTCTCAGCAGGGTGGGGATTAGAAGGATCATACCTCAACATAATAAAAGCCATATATGACAAACCCACAGCCAACATCATACTCAATGGGCAAAAACTAAAACTAACCTGTTTCCCCTAAGAACAGGAACAAGACAGGGATGCCCACTCTCACCACTCCTGTTCGACATAGAACTGAAAGTACTAGCCATTGCAGTCAGACAAGAAGAAGAAATAAATGGCCTCCAAATTGAAAAAGAAGAAGTAAAATTCTCCTTATTTGCAGATGACATGATATTGTATATAGGAAACACCAAAGACTACATCACAAAACTACTAGACTTAATAAATGAATTCGGCAATGTAGCAGGATACACAATTAACACCCAGAAGTCTATGGTTTTTCTATACACAAATAATAAACTCACAGAAAGATAAATTAAAAAGCAATCTCATTTACCATTGCAACAAAAAAAATAAGATACCTAGGGATGAACTAATGGAGGAAATAAAGGACCTGTACTCAGAAGATTTCAGGATGCTGAAAAAAGAGATAGAGGAAGACATGAATAAATGCAAGAATATATCATGTTCATGGATTGGTAGAATCAACATCATTAAAATGTCCATATTACCCAAAGCAATCTATAAATTCAATGCAATCCCCATTAAAATACCAACCGTGTACTTCAAAGATCTAGAACAAATTATCCAAAAATTCATCCGGAATACAAAAAGGACCCCAAATAGCTGCAGCAATCATGAGAAAGAAGAACAATGTGGGAGGGATCACAATACCAGATATGAAGCTATATTACAAAGCCATTGTTCTCCAAACTTCTTGGTACTGGCACAAGAATAGACATATACACCAGTGGAACAGAACAGAGAACCCAGAAATCAACACAAGCCATTATGCTCAATTAATATTTGACAAAGGACACAAGAGCATACAATAAAGTCCAGACAGTCTCTTCAATAAATGGCGTTGGGAAAACTGCACAGATACTTGAAAAAAAATGAAACTAGATCACAAAAATAAACTCAGAATTAATAAAAGACTTCAACATAAGATGAGAAACCATAAAAATATTATAAGAAGCCATAGGCAGCAAAATATCAGACATTTGTCTTAGCAATATCTTTACTGATACAACTCCTAGGACAATGGAAACTAAGGAGAAAATAAACAAATGGGACTATATCAAAATAAAAATCTTCTGCACAGCAAAAGAAACCATCAACAAAACAACAAGAAAGCCCACTGCATGGGAGAACATGTTTGCCAATGTTATCTCTGATAAGGGTTTAATCTCCAACATTTACAGGGAGCTCATACAACTTATCAAAAGAAAGATAAACAATTGAATTAAAAAATGGGCAAAGAACCAAAATGGAGACTTTTGGAAAGAGGAAATTCAGAAAGCCAAGAGACATATGAAAACACGCTCAAAGTCACTAATAATATGAGATATGCAAATCAAAACAACGATGTGGTACCACCTAACACCTGTTAGAATGGCTATCATCAACAAATCAACAAATGACAAGTGCTGGAGAGGATGTGGAGAAAAAGGAATCCTCCTCACTGCTGGTAGGAGTACAAACTGGTGCCACCATTGTGGAAAACAGTATGGTGTTTCCTCAAATATTTAAAAATAAAATTTCCATTTGAACCAGTAATACCACTTCTAGGAATATATCCCAGGAACACAGAAACACCAGTCAGAAAGGATATATGCACCTCTATGTTCATAGTATCAAAATTTACCATAGCTAAGTTTTGGAAACAGCCTAAATGCCCATCAACAGATGAGTGGATAAGAAAACTATGGTAAATCTACAGAACGGAATACTATGCTACTATAAAAAAGAAGGAATTCTTACCATTTGCAACAGCATGGATAGAACTGGAGAGCATCATGTTAAGTGAAATAAGCCAGTCAATGAAAGAAAAATACCACACGATCTCATTTATGGGTGATCAAGAACATTATAAACTGATGAACAGAAAGATAGATACAGAGGCAGAGAAGCATCTAACAGACTGTCAAACTACAGCAGGAAGGCTGGGGTGGGTTAGCGGGGGTAGGTAAGAAATCAGCCAAAGGACTTGTATGTGTCCATAGAAGCATAACCAATGGCTGCAAGACACTGGGGGCAGTGGGGTGAGGGCACATGCCGGGGGAGGTCAATGGGGAAAAAAAGGAGACATACGTACTACTATTTATAATACTTTAAACAATAAAATAAAATTAAAATAACAAGAAAGCCTTCTGCGTGGGAGAACATAATTGCCAATGCTATTTCTGATAGGGTTTAATCTCCAAATTTTATAGAAAACTCATACAACTTAACAAAAGAAGATTAACAATCCAATCAAAAACTGGGCAAAAGACCTAAATAGACACTTTTTGAAAGAGAACATACAGAAGGCCAAGAGACATATGAAAACATGCTCAATGTTTAAAACTCACCCCTACTCAGGCATCCCTTCCTGCAGATGTCTGCTCTGATGCCACCCCATTCTGTCCACATCTCTTCCCATCAGTGTATCCCATAGTGTTAGAGGTGGCTACATTGAGCAGTAAAATACAAATTATTTCTAAATAAATCGGCCAGGCTAGTCTTTTTTTTTCTTCTCTTTCTCAAATGATATAGACTGGTACTGTTGTGAAATGCAATAAAAATATCATGGCAATTCTGTAAAGTTTCCTAATACCTACTCTCAATACTGCACATATCCTGTTGTAGGCCAGGAAATAAGTAGCCTGTGGACTGACACCAGTTTTCAATTTGCGTTGCCCTGTATTAGCCTGTATAGTTTTAACAATCAATTTTATTAGCAAAAATAACGTGCCTGATCTAGTAATCGTTTGCTTTCAGAACTAGTGCACAGTTGCATCTACAACTATAGGGTATCCCCAACGAATGTATACACACACTTTGAATAATTGTAAAGACTGTTTATTAAATCATATTTCATTTTCAAAATTGTGCTATCAGCTATTAAAGTGTATATACATTTTTGGGGACACCCTGTATATATGTATGCATATACGTGTACAGATGTAAATGTATTTTCACAATTTTTAGTATAAAAAAGTATGAACATTTTGAACCTCATTTTATTTGAATTTACTGCCAATTATTTTTTTTGAAAGTACTAATTATCCTCAGGGACTTTTCCATGTACATTCACAAATGTACTGAAACCCTGTATCATTATGAAAGCTTAGGGCACCCTTAATTTCCAGAAAGAATTTGATTATTCTTATGCTAAAAGACATGCCACAGGAATACTTTAAGAAATCATCTGCTGGAGCGATAGTAAATATAGATACCATCGAGGCTGGTTAAAGCCTTTTCATATCCGTTGTCAATTTCTGCGCAGTTGCTCCTGGGTGCCCAGAATATAATACTGGGAAAGATTTGAGTTCAAGTGGGTCCGGCTGGGAAAGCCTTCCATGCTTAATTAGTGATAACTGGAGGAGGAGAAACTGGGGTGCCTGGCACTGTCCTCCATGCAGCCCTGAGCTTCCAGCATGCAAGGGAAAATATTCAATCTAGTGGGTTATGTGTATTGCCTAATAAAAAAGACATACACACATTTGTAAGAAAGACTGATTTTTTTCTTGTTCTATATTACAAAGTGACTGTTTTTTTTAGATGGAAGGGATATTGAAAAGTATGGATGGTATCCTATACAATGATTTTTTCTCCAGTAAGTGTACAAATGTTACACACTTTTTAAAAATACAGGGGGTTGGCAAAAGTAGGTTTACAGTTGTGAGGGCATGAAACACTTTATTCGTTTATTATTTATTAATTACTATATTATTTTCCATATGTACATCTGTAAATCTGCTTTTACCCATCTGTACATATCAACTTTTGATAACCCAAGAACATATCAGAAAAAAATAAATAAAGCTTGTTTTTTTTTTGTGAGAATTTCCACAAATATGCATTGTATTTACAAATAGTAAAAAGGATAGAATAAATGTATGAAAAATTAAATGATCAATCTGTTAAGCCCTCTTTTTTCTACACAAATTTATAGGCTTATACCTTTCATTTAAAAAAAATCCTTTCATTTTTTTTCTCTGTGACCAAAGATATGACATCACTGTTTATTGCAGAGGAAGGAGTTAAGGAATGAAGCATAGATTAGATGTGCCAGGGAGAGTGGACAGGCCTGGAAGGTGGTGATGTTTTCAAACTTCCAACTATTACTGATGCCCTATAATAATTTTGACAGCCTGTAATTGTGGCAAAAGCAGCCTGGAGATTAATAATACCAGAGGCAGCAGGTATAATTATGTATCCTGAGTGCCCTTCACTTTCTTCTCTTCCCCATTTTGTACCTCCTCTTCCTGTCTTTCAGATACCTATAGTTCTTATTTTGTGTCATGTCCATCATTGTTTACCCCATTATCCCATTCCTGATCTTCCCAGATATGTAATGTTTTTAATTTAATGAGAAATAGATTGAAGATTACCTTAAGTTTTCCATTGGCAGACTGGCCTTAAGTTGTTAATACTTAAGCTTTTACATAGTAATAAAAGCAATGATTTCACAAATGAGATGTTGCCTCTGACTGTCCCAGTTTTCAGCCCTGAAGGTAGTTTCTAAGCCACTGCACTTGGAGAAGGAACCCTGTTAGAGTCCATCAGACACCCTGGATTGAGAAGACAGAGATGAGAGTCCTGAGAGACAGGGAGACTCAGCAGTCCAGTTCCCAGGACAGAGGACTAGAAAGGGCGACAACTACACAGTGTGAGAATGCGGGAGACCTTCAGAAGACCACACTCCCCACTCAAGTCAGAATACTGACCATCAGGGTCACTGGAAAAAAGAACAATCTGAAATGATCAAAAGGAACAGTGTCTGGTGCTCACAGAGTAAAATGTCTCTGTCTACCAACCAGGCTGACAAAAAAAATTATAATTAATAGATTATTGTGTAAAATAGCAGTGGGAGATAATTAACTCTAGAAGAAACAGTGCCTCGAATCCATCTAAGAGCTGAATGAATCAGACTCTCACCAAGTAATTAATTGTTTCAAGTGACTTAGAACAATGCTCAAGAGAGCCCATATTTGGGCTATTAAACAAATCTCAGTAAATATTAGAAGATTCAATTCATACAAATATGTACTCTGGCAACAACGGAATTTAATGTTAAATCTGTAACAGAAAGGTATTTGGAAAATGTGCCAAATATTTGGAAAATCGATTATAATGCACTTCCAAGTAATACATAGGTCAAAGTAGAAATAAAAAGGGGAAATAAAAAGTAATTTGAATTGACTACAACTAAGTACACTACATAATCAGAATTTATGGGATCTGTGAAAGAGGTACTTAGGGAGAAAGTTTTAGCACTAAGTGCCAATATTGAAAATGAAAAAAAGTATCTAATCAATAACCTTCCCTTCTAACTTAAGAAACTAGAAAAGAAGTACAAGTTAGTAAATTCAAAGTAAGAAGAAAAAAGAAAACAACAAAGTCAGAGAGGAAATTAGTGCAGTA